>JARJHM010000683.1:0-172697 GCA_033356055.1 Carex pumila
TAGACTATTTCGGTATTTTTTAAATTATTCTAAACAATTTTGGTATTTTCTAAATTATTCTAGACTATTTTGGTATTTTTTAAATTGTTGTACACCATTTTGGTAATTTCTAAACAATTTTACTAGACTTTTTCGGTATTTTCTAAATTATTCTAAACAATTTTGGTATTTTCTAAATTATTCTAGACTATTTTGGTATTTTTTAAATTGTTCTACACCATTTTGGTAATTTCTAAACAATTCTAGACTATTTCGGTATTTTCTAAATTATTCTAAACAATTTTGGTATTTTCTAAATTATTCTACACTATTTTGGTATTCTTTAAATTGTTTTACACCATTTTGATATTTTCTAAACAATTCTAGACTATTTCGGTATTTTCTAAACAATTCTAGACTATTTCGGTATTTTCTAAATTATTCTAAACCATTTTGGTATTCTCTAAATTATTGTAGACTATTCGGTATTTCCTATATTATTCTACAAAATTTTCTAAATTTCTAATTTTTTGGGACATTATTTTACACAATTTTCTAAATTTCTAATTTTTTGGACATTATTCTACACAATTTTCTAAATTTCTAATTTTTTTGGACATTATTCTACACAATTTCTAAATTTCTAATTTTTTGGGATATTATTCTAAACTATCTAGATTTCAATATTTAAATAAATAAAAAAAATTACCTCTTAAACAGTGCTGAAAGGGACGGCTCCGCTGATTTCCTTCTTCCAGTGGTGGGCCGAGTTTATACCGCAGCCCCGGTTCCGGAAATTTTTTTTCCGAATGTGGGACGTTTCCGGAAATTTTTTTTCCGGTTTCAGCGTGTTTCCGGAAAAAAATTTTCCGGGGTTAGGGAGTTTCCGGATAAAATTTTTCCGGATATAGAGCTTGGTTCCGGAAATTTGTTTTCCAGAATGGGTACATTTCGAAAAAAACTGGCCATGCGGTTTTTAAAATTTTATATTAAATGTGGATATTAATAAAAAATTCGGCTCAAAGATGCACAAATTATAATAGTACATAAAATACACTTTCTTGAAATATTATTGTTGAATTTGCTTTTCAGCAATTTGGGTATTTCTGATGGTAGTCTGAAATAAGTATCTTTTGAGATAAAAACAATACAAATTGAATCTGGTTTTATCTACATGTTTATTTAAAAAATAATAAAACTTTATCAGTATTTTATATGCTTCCGGGTCAAATTTAAAAGGAGAGATGTAGATTTTGACTCGTTCCGATAAACTAGCAATTCATGACTCGTTTAAGATTGAACCATAATTTTTTTAATTAGCTCACTTGATTTTGACTGGTTCTGACACAAGGTAAGTTCAAGCTTGTCTCGGCTCAATTTGTGGTAGCTCGGCTTGTTCATCAGCTTAAGAAGAAGATGGTGTCCACCGAACGAGAGGATAAACTCAATGCAGTATTGAGATGTAATTTTTTTATTTTAGAGTTGTGGTGTATACATGGTTCAGAACATCAAATCAGTCAAAATCTTAGATCTATGCGCGATTTATAACACAACGAATTGTTAATGAACTGATTTGACCCGAATTGTGATTAACTCGACTCAACTCGTTCCGACATTAGTCAAATTTAACCTTGCCTAGCTCAGATATGACCCCAAATTAGATCAAGGTTAAAATCTAATAACAATACATAATTGGATTGAATATACTTTGTTTTTTAAAGCTATGATACCCGTCATTCTTCCTAATATAATACAGGTCTATTTGATATAATGCAACAAAGATCTTTAAGTTCAAAATCTGAATTCAAAAAACGATAAATTTATGCAATGGATTTCTATTATTTAAGCATCATAAATATAACATAGGACAACAACAAAGTTGAATTATAAAAAATTAATATTAATCATTTTCTTTCTGCATTGTTTCTATATTTTAGAAATTCCGGCTTTGCTATTGGGTTTGGGCCGGCGGCCCATGTAATGGAAGCGGAGCTTGTGAAAATTGCGACTTTGTGAGGAGCTCGAATCACTCCAGGTACCTGACTTATTCAAATTATAAACGGACTGCCCAGGTTAGTTCTCAATTTCTTATCACTTTGCACAACCTCAAAACTGCCCCCCTATAGTTTCTGTAAGCACCGGATTGACTTTGACCCGATGGGATTAATCTGGACCGTCTATTTGTAATTTTTGAACGAGTCAGGTACCTGGGAGAATACGGATTCGAGAGGAGGCCGGTAATTCGTATCGGCTACAGAATATTCCTCGAAGAATCCAGATCGTTCGTTCCAATCGGCACAAATCTGAATGCTATCTCATGAATGTACAAAGTAACCGGATTAGTCCCGATTCTGATCAGACGGTCCATATTCCAAAATAAAATTTACCTTTACTGTAGGAGTGGCTTCCTATGTCGTACGGTGTGACTTCTCTTCTGAGTGCGTATCATCTGAGATATCTCAACTTTTGCGTGACCCACGTGTCCGGTGCCTATTCGGTGATAGCCCGGGGGGCCTGTATTATTTGTGATTTAAGATTTGTGCAATGCTTATTAAACGGTGTAAATTTTCCGTAAAGTCATGCAAAGTTTGAGATATCTCAGAGGATACGAATTCTTCTCTTCTAGGCTTTTCTCAGACTCGCCGATTCAAAATTTCGTCAAGCCGCGTTCCTTTGACGCACAACTGAAACTAATCTAGACCTAAAACACACTTTGGCCTCCGATTCTAATTCCAATCTTCGCGCCCATTGCTACTCTCTCTCTCCAGTTCAAACTCAAACCCTAACCCTACAAACCCTAGCAATGGCGAAGCGAGGGAGGAAGCCAGCTGCTCCTAAGGAAAAGGAGGAGGAAGCCGCCGCAAGCAAATCTGAGGCTGGACCCAGCAAGAAACCTAGAGGGAGGCCGCCTCGACAGGCTGCAGCCAGCAAGAAAGTTGCTAAAGGGAGGAAGCCTCGACAGACTGTACCTAAACCCAAACCAGAGCCCGAGTATTTCGAAGATCAGACGAATCTGGTGCGCTGATTTATTTTTTGTTTATTCCTTGTATTTTCATTAAACATTCTTCCAAACTAGTGTTTTCTATGCTTGGTTCAAATCTATTAAGAAGCTGTGTTTTGCTATTAGCTGGATTTCTACTTTTAGTATATCTCACTGGGCTTAGTAGCTGTCTTATTTTGTGAAGGTTGATTTGCTACCAGCTGGATTTGGGGGATTTCCTCTTTTAGTATATATCGTTGGGCTTAGTAGCACTCAATCTACTGTACTTTGCTAAAAAGAAGAACTATTGATATATGTTTTTAGCTATTTGATGATTTAATTGTAAATTAAAGTTTGTATTCTTGATTCTTGTAAATCAGCAAATTTCTTAATATACTGTTCATTTGTTGTTGTAAAAATTGAAATTTGGTTTCTTCGTGTTTACATTACTTCTTTTCTTGCTTAGTAGCTCTCTTAATCTGAGAAGGTTGATTTGCTACCAGCTTGATTTTGGGGATTTCTAGTATATATCGTTCGGCTTAGTAGCAGTAAACTATTGTATTTTGCTAAAAAGAAGAATTCTTGATATGGGTTTTTAGCTATTTGATTATTTAATTGTAAATTAAAGTTTGTATTCTTGATTCTTGTAAATCAGCAAATTTTTTAATCTACTGTTTATTTTTGTCATTTGTTGTTGTAAAAATTGGAATTTGGTTTCTTGGTGTTTACATTACTTCTTTTCTTGTTTTGTAGAAAGATCTATGGCAAGCGGCCTTTCCAGTTGGAACAGAGGTATGTTATTTCTTGTTATATTAGTGAACCTTATGTTGGCATTTCTGTCAAAGTTAATAGTTTATTACGTCCAAAGCATTTTTTGAACTATAAATGATATTAATAATTGGATCTACAATACTACCTTAAAAGTGTTAAGCAAGCATTGTTAACAATTCAACATGTCTGATATACATATATACGACTGGGTATTTGCTACTTATTTTAATTTGTTTGTATCTGGCAGTGGGACAATATGGACAAACTCCAGGATATAAATTGGAAATTCTCAAACTTAGAGGTGAATTTTATAAGTTGTTACTACTCGTGTTCGTCACATTTTCAGCTTTTATTGTATTTCATACTGATATAAAATTAATGTAATACATGTCAGGAAGCATTCGAGGAAGGTGGTGTACTACATGGGAAAAAGGTCTACTTATTTGGAAGCACTGAACGTATGTTTATAACTTCTTTTTCTTCTAGACTTTTTTTTTTCCCTTGTCTTTTTTAATCTGGAGTCAATCTGTATATCTTCCCGTGTAAAAACACATTTAATGCTCTTTAGTCGGTCAGTGCTTTTATATCGGGGAACCCTATCCCAGTGATGTTACTTCTTAAGATGTTGATAAGCAAATTATATATGTGTATAATCAATGTCATCTTTCCAGATCAAGTGAGGCTTTCAATAATGGAAATATCTTTTCCGATTAAGTATACACTTTTCAATTATGTCACAATTAGAAGGAATTAAAAATACACAATAACAAAGTACTTATGGGATTTTGTTCAATTAATTTGTAACCAAACCTCAACTATCATGTTTATTTAAATCTAAACCGTAATCCAAGTCAACAACAAAAGCCGGCAATAAGTTGTACTACTTTTAACAAGAAGCTGATTTTCTTATTTTCTATTGTTCTTCAGCCCAGCTATTAAATGTAAACGGCGAAAACAAGGTCACGCTTATTCCTGTTGTTGTAGCTGTAAGTAATGACTTTTATCATAATTTTGTCATTTAAACTTCTAATAAATGCAAAGTCTCAATCTTTTTTATTATGTAATTATTTTTCTTTTGTTTTCAACTATAGGTGGATTGTCCATACCCACCTTCTGACAAGATTGGGATAAAATCTGTTCAAAGAGTTGAGGAAGATATTGTGCCAATGAAGAAAATGAAAATGGATTGGATACCATATGTGCCCATAGAGGACCGGTATTAATTTAAATTTCCCATTTTTTATGTGCCTTCTCTTGAGAGAATGTTTCTGGTTCATGTAGTTCTAAAATTAATTAGACTTCTTTTTCCTTTGTAGGCTACGTCGACTTGAAGGGAATAAGCATCAAATATTTACTCTTGGTTGCAACCAAAGAAGGTGAGCCTTTATTGGCTTTAATTATGATTTTCATTTTGGTATGAGCGTGTGACAATCACAAAACCTTTCCTCGGGCACAAAAGGAGTTTGGGATCGTGGTCCTTTCATTGAAGCATGTGAATATGCATTCTACTTTGCTCAGTGGTGCTAAAATATATAAACAACAGGTCCAAGAAAGATAAAATTGGGGACAGCCATTGATATAAATCTGAACTGTGTTGCTGTTGATGCAAAATGTGAATGTTTAAAAATGCATACCTCGTTTCTATGTTGTTGTTTTTTTGCTAATTTTTTTTCTTACTTATTCTGCAGGTCTACGCTGAAACTTTTGAAAACTGAGCGTGTGAAACAATATGATTACTGCATTCCCTGTAAGTGAATATGTTATTGGTAGCCTAGGTCATGTTTTTTCTTCTGGGAAGTTGTATTTCTTTTGGGTAATTGTTGAAACTGGAGGCCTCTATATCCTTTAATTTTGTTGCTCCAAGATTATTAAAACCATATTGCATTTGCACTTTGATGTTGGTCATCCTTTTTTACTCGATAATGTACGATCTTACACTTGCATAGTTGTTTAATGATATTTTAAATTATTAAATCTGAAATGTTAAGCTTGTGATTTGTGTGACAGATTTTCAGCCACTGGAACCTCCAGAGGACGAAGAAGACACTGTTGTTAATATATTGTTTCCCATTGAACCACCTGTAAGCTCTCTTTTAACTTCAGTTTGTGTGTGTGTGTGTGTTTTTCTGGGATCTTTTCTTGTTTTTTATTTTTGGTGGGGAGGGATGGATGTGCCTGGGGATGTTGAGTATGCTTTGTAAAGCTGCTCTTAAGGTGTTTACTGCTTGTTTTGTTTATAGGTTTATGAGGAGGTTGGTTCAGGCTAATTATTCCTTCTCTTTTCTTTTATTTGTTGCAGATTGTTTGTGATTTTGACTGGGATCTGGATGACCCCGAGGTATTACTGTTTAAAAAAAGACATAATAAGTATTGTTTTTGTATGATATGAAACAGCCAATTATTTCTTTTGTTTTAACCTTGACATTTTGATTTCTTAGGATTTTACTAAGGAGCTTATTGATAGTGAGTCACTTCCCGAAGATAAGAAAGATGAGTTCCAGGTGAAACTTCATTTCTTTTGAAACTGTGTTGCTTTGTAGAGTATTTTTTTATATATTGTCAGTGAATTATAAATTTGTATTTTCTTTAGAGCTATTTGAAGGAGCAAGTCCGAGAAAGAAAAGCTGCTCAACGGCAGGTATGTTGTAAATGCTGAAAATTTTAATCCATCTTTATATTTTATTTTAGCAAGTCATTGTGAAAAGACAAGAAAATAATAGTTCATTAAAAAGAGCAATCTGGCAGAGTTTAGAGTTTAAGGTCATGGTACTGTGTTGGTCACCTAAAAAGGGCATGAGTTGGCTGAGTTTTTATAACCTGTTATTTCTGAAGATGATTTGCTATTCTTTAATTTTATTTAATTTGCTGTGTTTGTTCGGTTTTTGCTTAACGAGATGTCACCTAAAAAGGCAAGAGAAAGAAGTTCATGAGATAGAGCATGAGTTGACTGGGTTACAGTCTTTTAAGGTTTTCGTACCACGTGTTATTTTTGAAGGTGGTTTGCTCATTTTGGTTCCCATTTGGTTGGTTGTGCTTATGGGGTTTATGCTTAAATACACGTCACATTCTCCATCAAAATTTACTTTTTTTCAAAACACCAACAGGCTAGAGAAGCAAGAAAGAAAATGATAGAAGATATGGATCCGGAGGTGAAAGCTGCATATGAGAAAATTCGATTCTACAAGTTTTATCCGGTATCCACCCCCGACACACCTGACATTAGCAGTTGCAAGGTATCATTTACATTTGACACCATCCAGTAGGCAGTTAACTGGTTGTTTATTAATTGCTGTCTTACAGTTGAGACTGTTTTTGACATAAGTTGGCCTAACCTTACATAGATTTGACCATACGTGATCTGCTTAGTACATTGGAATTTATTATTGCCAACAAGCAGACCAGTTGTGTTTATTCATTAAGTTCATGTTTAGTTGTGGTGGTGGAGTGGACCCTTTACTCCACCTTTATGGAGCCAAACAAGAAGTAAATTTAAAGGATTAAGATAGAGTAACAGTTGAGTTGATACACTAGTAAATTACTTTATTTGTGGGTCCCGCAGTTAGAGTAACATCCAACTTATAATTTTCTCTTCATCAACTTACTCCATCAACCTCCAACTGATCTTTATTAATTCAATTTATCTTAACTTGGAGTAAGCAATTTAATCTGGTGTAATTTTACTCCACAACCAAACATGACCTTAGAAAACATAATTGCTCAGGTCTAGATTGTTGACCCCACCCTATCATATTCAGTTTAGACTGGTAAAAATGTTATGAATATGTCAGTAATTCTTTACATGGCTGGTTCGTCAGGTTGCACTTATTTGATTTTTAAAATAAAACATTTCTCTCTTGATCAATTATTGCTGCATGTTATTATCTGGTTAACTTAGTGCAAATTTTGTGATATGCAGGTGCCTTTCATCAATAGATACTATGGGAAAGCACATCAGGTTTTGTGAAAGGTGCTGGGCTGAGAAATTTTTGCTAAACTAAAAAATGTAGGTGAAAGTTTTGAGAAAGGTAGTTATCATCTGTATAACTCCAAGAGAAAAGAGACTTGTATCGTTGCTTCTCCATCAATTCTTTGGTTTTATTGTAATGTATTCACTGGTATTCAAGTAGCATGGAATTTTAGGTGCTGTATAATGCTAAAAATTTGTAGTGTTTATTGAATTAATGGCAAGTAATTGATGAGAGGAGTAAATAAATGATGATAAATAAATCTTGTGATCTCGATATTTTGGGAATCAATCCAAGGTATTTGATGTGTTACCAGACCCTTTGATTGAGTATATTCAGAGATCTGATCTCAGATATGATTTTGTGTGAATCAAATTGTAGATCAAAATCAACACTAAATTTCCAAAAAAGAAAGATCAAGACTTGACTAAAATCAACAATCTTGTAGCCAGCAATTAGGAAAAATAAGTCTACATGGCTTGATTCGCGTTAATTACGAGGAGATGACACACAATTACAGAGTAATAGATAATTTTTGAGTTAAAATTACAAGAGATGGAGCTCAGAAGAGGTTAATGGAGATAATTTCTCCATTCATTTCTTCAATATTTACACCCATCCAATGTCGGTATTTAATAATTGGTAAAGGCTGGCTTGAATCTAGTAATTGGTTACCATAAAAAAAGAGTTGATAGATGGTTATTAAATTTAAATGTACATTTTTGACTTGATTTATTGAGTCTGTTATGTAGTTTGGTATTATCAATAATTATTTTGGGTGCACCCCAGGTGCTTTGAGCTCAGTTACAAAAGACTTTGCTAAGCAAAATCAAGTGATAAATTTCACTGGAGTACACTAAACTTTGTTATTTGTCACAATTAGTCACTGAATTTTGATTTTCTTTCCTTTCTAGTTATTCAATTTTGTTATGTCTCAATCAAATTACTTAATATTTTTTTTTATCCAAAATTTTAACAGAATATTCTCATTCCATCTAAAATATTAACAAAATATAATTATTCTGTTCAAATACTAAAGGAATGAGTATATTTCGTTCAAAATACTAACGGCATGAGTATATTCCGTTAGTATTTTGGGTGGTAGAATATGGAGTAACTTAATTGAAATAAATAACAAAATTAAGTAATTAAAATAGATAAATCAAACACCAATTCGTGACAATGACATAATTTAGTAAACTCGAGCGAAATTTACTCGAAATCAAACTTTTTACAAGTTTAGTAAAAAAAGATTGAAGCACTATATATTTTGGGTGCGAGATTTGCTCCAATATCTAACGGATGGTCAGCTCTTGTGTTTCTAGTACTAAATCGTCTTATCCATCTATAACAACCATAACTGTAGAGTATCTAGAAAGCATGTTTTTTCCCGTCGTTTCGCGTTTTGCCCTTGTACTTTATTGTAATTGAGAAAATGTTTTTGCTCTGATGTAATTGAATGTTTGAATGTATATATTCCTTAGTTATAAATATTTGCTGCCGTAATGCTCTTTCAATTTCCGTTCATCAGAACTAATATTAAATACATTATACACTCATTTCGATTTTTTTTTTAATTAAACTTCTTATATCAACAAATAATTCTGAACATATAGGTGAATCGGACCTTTACATTGTGATTTTGAGGCATCAATATAATTAAAGCACTGAGAATATGATTGGTGAATCAGACCTTTACATTTATAATTTGTCTGCCGTGTTTGCATCAGATTAGTTATCTCTTATAGTTAGATTCCTATTACTTGAAATTACTTAACAGCTCTTGAAATTGTGTCGATCTCTCCAATTCTTTTACTGACAATCAGAATAAATAATATTGTTCTATAAAGACAATCCCGATTTGATTTTCTCTAAAGCAATTTGCACAAATCAGAATTTGATACGACATGCATGCAATTGCCTCTTATCACATTTGATCTCGTTACTAGTACAAATTATTTTTGAAAAAACAAAATTTATCACATTTCAGAACATTTCTTAAAGTTCAGCTATCCCTTTAAACTTTTATTAGATAACTACAAAAAGATAAAATTTTCAGACTAGACACGTCGCATATAAATCTAGTTCTGTAGATATATGAACCAGCGAGTCGATCGCACTTCCCAGGACGGAAATAATTCTGCTACGATCCTAAGAGGATTGTAGGGTCCTACAATTCTAAATCCAACCTTTCATTTGTTTTGAGATTCGTGTATAAAAACAACTTGTTAGAGATTCATACAACTAAAAAAATGAAAGGTTGGATTTAGAATCGTAGGACCCTACAATCTGCATGAATCGTGGCAAATTTATTTCCCTCCCAGGGGACAAGGAATTCGTATCCTCTGAGATATCTCAAACTTTGCGTGACTTTATGGTAAATCCCAACCGTTTAAATAGGTTCTGCACAAATCTCAAAGCATACATAATTCTGACCCCTAAATCACCCCGAATAGGCAGCGGACACGTCGGTCACGCAAAAGTTGAGATATCTAATCACAGCACAAGTAGTTCTCCAAAAAAAGTGAGTCTGATCGCTTCTTCTCTGGTCCGGCCAAGCAGCGCAGACCAAAAAAGGATGACTGTCCGATTGGAACTCTCCTGGGACCATAGTGGATCTCAGCCGCACGGGCCCGTTATCCTTCCACCGTTGAGAGCGGGAGGTATTCGCTGCTCTGTGAAACCAGCCTCACGCATTCCCCTCCTCTCTACGATCCAGTCAACCCAGGCCTTCGCCTAAGCCGCTTAGATCAACTGCCCAACTTGGAACGGGCGGGCCGACTAAGAGCGGGATGAGATCCGGTCCCAAGGAATCGGACCAATCGTTCAAATCACCCAATGCCTCCGCTTGGATTACAAGCCCACGCTACTGAGCTCGGCGATGAAAGTCCTTTGCGAAGGCTATATACATGCGGTACTTGTTTCCTTATTTTCCATAGTGGGACTAAGAAATATCAAACCGGAACAAATCTCATACCTGTCGATTAGATGTGGAATTGCTTCATGCAACCTTTTATATAGTATTTAAATGAGTTCGATTTTGGATTTGATGAATCTTGAATGGATCATATTTAGCTCCCTTATCATGGGGTTCTGTGCACCAAGGCAGGTTGCCGATTGGTGTTGCAACTTAGGTGTTGGCTGAAATGTCTCTCATGGATTGTTCTTTTGGCTTTAACATTTACATAACAGAGTGGCACAGCCAAAAAGCATGGATATTTGCCGGTGCTTGTCATTGGGATTGGGGACTTGTTTTGTCTACTGTTAGGCTCTGTTGGGCAGCTGATTTGGGAATGATAATGGAAATGGGAATCAAAAATTTTGAACTAAAATTTACTGTTCATCGTGGGAAAAATAACTTGACTCCGAGTGAATTTTTTTTTTCCACGATAAACAGTAATCTTCCGAACAGGGCCTTAATGTGTACTTGTAGTTGGAGGGGATGTTGTAGAAGCCCTGTTGCACGTCAAAGATTTAGTATTTTACAAGATGGGGAGTGTTACTTGGGGACTTGATCTAACTAAACTGAACCAGGACTATATGATTACTAGAGTTGTAAATGTTCTGATCAGGAGACGTTATTGTCAGATTGATACACAAGATATTTCTGTTGGAAATAGAAGAATTGTTGTGCGTGTTGTGCTTCATCTCAAAGCCCAGTAAGTGTGTCTGCATGTAAGCTTTATTAATATCATGTTTGCATTTCGGTGTCTTTAGTAACAAATGCCAGTTATTTAGTGAATTCTAATGCAGATAGGACTGTACTTGATTGTGTTTCTTTTACTTTTCCCCTTCTCATATGTAGATGGTTGAATTCTTTTCACATCTGATTGTGTTTGTTAATATATTTCTTCAACTGAATTGTTTGCAATGATTGGTCTATAGTATTTGTGTGTACCATATAATGCTTACCGGAGATGACAGTGCCATCATCAAAAGAAGGTAACCTCTTATTGGCTTTATGATTTTCGTTCTATTTTGGCATGAGCGTGTGAATATGCAATCACCAAAAAAAAAAAAAATAGTAGACCTATGAAGTCTCTTTTCTGGCCCCAGAAAGATAAAATTGGGGACACCCATCAATATCAGATCTGATAATCTGAATTGCACATTAGTGTTGGTGGCAATATGTTAATGTTTAAAATATCGATTAGTTTAGGGCCCATTGGCTATTTTCTACTTTTAAATAGAACATTATGGATTTGATTCTGCAACAGTGCAGCCTCAATTGTGCCCACTTCTTTTCTTAGTCGACAGGGTAAAAAGGATGACCGTTCGATTGGAGCTCTCCTAGGACCATGATGGATCACAACCACACGGGCCCGTTATCCTTCCGCTGTTGAGAGGAAGAGGTATTCGCTGCTCTGTGAAACCAGCCTCATGTGCTCCCCTCTTCTCTAAGATCCAGTCAACGCAGGCCTTTGCCTAAGCCACTTGGATCAACTGCCTAACTTGGAACGGGTGGGCCAACTTAGAGCAGGAGATCCGGTCTACGGAGGTGAACCAATCATTCAAATCATCCAATGCCTCCGCTTGGATTACAAGCCCACCTTACTGAGCTTGGCGATAGATGGCCTGTGCAGGTAAGAAAAATGCTATGCTGGTTTTATTATTTTCCATGGTGGGACTAAAATGTTTAAAACTGGTACAGAGCTTCATATCTGTTGATTAGATGTGAAATTGCCTGCAACCTTTTGATTTAGCCTTTAAAAATGAGTTTGCTTTCAGATGAATTGAGTGCACGAAGGATGCAGTGCTGATACCATCATGTTTGACTCCCTTATCATGGGGCTCTGTGCACTGGAGTATGTTGTAATTGGTATTGCAAATGAGGTGTTTTCTGAAATGCAATGTGCTCCCAGTTTTAAAAGAAGTGCTTTAGTCATGAACTGGCAGGACCAAAAAGAATGGAACTTTGCCCGGCTTTCGTATTCCTCCTAGCTGGTGCTTGTCCTTGGGGACTCCTTTTGTATACTGCTATCATGTGAATGTAATTGGAGTGGATGTTGTGGAAGCCCTGTTGCATGTCAAAGCTGTGGTATTTTGACAAGACAGGGACTATTACTTGGGGCTTGAATAGCAATATAATTTATTTTATTATAAAAACTATCTAGGATATTAGGTATATAGAGAAAATCAAGCCAATTCATTCCATGGTATCCTCACCGGTCAAGTATGTTCTTGGTCTATCTTAATTGAACCAAGACAAGATGGTTACCAGAGTTGTCAATGTTCTCAGGAGAAGTTATTGTTGGTCAAATTGATGCATGGCATACTTAATTATGCTGGAAATAGAAGAATAGGAGAATTGTTGTGCGTGTTTCATCTCAAAGGTAAGTAATTGTGTCTATATGTAAGCTTTATTAATTTCATATTTTCTTTTTTGTGTCTTTAGTAGCAAATGTCAGTTAGTAAGTGAATTGTAATAGCAAATAGGCCTGTACTTGACTGTGGTTCTTTTACTTTTTTGTTTTCAATATGTAGATGGTCTAACGGACAAATGATTGTTTCTTTTTACATCAGATTTTGTTTGTTAATATATTTCTTCAACTAAATTGGTTACAATGATTAGTCTATTGTATCTGTGTACTGTCAAGTCTGTAATGTTTACCAGAACAGCAATGCCACCACCAACTTTGCTCAAAATCAGGTGGATAAAATCAACTTCTGTATATAGTTCGTATTTCTTTGTAATTATTAGACATGGTTGTACCATAGTCCCTGCAACATGAACTTTGCTGGTACCAAAATTAGTAGCAAAGTAATGAAATTCAGTAAAAAAAAAAAAATTAACTTATCTGGTCATGACAATCGAATAGGAATATTTTGTTTTTTGTTTTCCTTTTCCAGCTATAGCGAACGTTTTATTTTGCTAACTTGCTTGTAATTGATTTAGCTGGAAAGGCATTTAAAAAAAATAAATAATGTGTTTTAATATATAATTTACAATTGCACCTCTTTAAATTGATGTTATTCTGAGCGCTTTGAAAATATAATTTTTTTAATTGCCAATCAACCGCTTCAGATGTTAAATTTTACCGTACCACAACTTATAGTGATATGGTAGAATAAATATTTGGTCCTCCAGCTAGTGATCTGAATATTTAACAATGTTTGTTCCTACTAATATTTTTTATTATCTTCTTTTAATTAAATGATTGAAATAGTTTTTTTCTACAAAAATAATGTGCAATTAAAAAAATCTGATTACACACCATTTTTAATTAAAAACACCACTGTTGCGAAAAACAATTTAAGGCCTTGTTCTGTTCGGATGTGGTAGAGATTTAACTGTTCACGTGGAACAGTAAAAATAGTTCAAAAATGTAAGTAACAACTAGAATTAATCACTTGTTGATTTCTTTGAGATTGTGCTGGATTAACTTTATCTATTGCAAACTTATTGGTAATATCTCTTGCTTTCTCTCCGTCTCTGGTCACATGAATCTCGCTATGTAATCGTGTTCAACTATATAGGGTTGATTAATCAGAGAAAACATAGTGAGAAAGGGCACTTACTCTAGAATGAACTTTTTCTGAGAATATTTACTATGATGTATAATTTTGTGCTTGTTGGCTTAGGTTGGAGTATTAGTGTGTCCCAATTAGTTTAATGAAATTGTTTTGGAGGGAACCTCATGGATTAAGATGAATTAGTTTTACTGTTTGGGACTTGTATGATACACATGTTGGATTTTAGTAAAGTGTTAAACATCAGTTCTGCTCAAGAATAATGCCTCTTCACATGTTGCACATACTCTGAAAAATATTAGGGATTTACGTTTCATATTATTTTTATCTGTTACTAGGTATAGTATGAGATTGTAAGGGACAGATGTTGTTGTTGTATAATTTGCACCATGTTGTGAATTTTTGATGATTTTTTCTACGTAACCCAAATGGAACTGTCAAAATCTCAAAAAGATTAAAAGATAATAAACATGATGCTGCCACAATAAGCGAATTGACTTGAATTGCTCACGAGTTGATTTTGAGTTGGGTTTTCAACTAGAAATCTGGATGTGCAACTCGAGTTTACTCGGATCATGAGTTCACGAGTTGAATCCGAGTTGCTTCCAACTCGGCTCATGAGTAGGCCAACCCTAATACAAAGTTAGCCACAGTCCCATAGCGTCTTGTTCGGTTGTTCCGAGTGCATATCCTCTGAGATATCTCAACTTTTACATGACCGATGTGCCCAGTGCCTATTCGGGGGTGATGTAGGGAGTCAATAGTGTTTGCCTGAGATTTGTGCAAAATGTACTTAAACGGTTGAGATTTTTCATAAAATCACGCAAAGTTTGAGATATCTGCTACTTTTGTCCTGATCGAATTTGCTGATAGGATAAAATAAGATTTTACTTTTTTTTTTTTTTGAAAACTTAATAGTAATTACCAAGGTTTATGAGAGAATCGAACTCTCAATCTTTAAATATAACAAGTCTAGAATATTTTTCTAACCAATTGTACTACCTCTCTTTTCTCAAGATTTTACAAATCTATCTTACAGTTATAATCTTGGATGTGCGTTACTGTTCACCTACTGTAAATTTTCGATTTTCATTCCTTAGATTTAGATCCAACGATGTACTGCTATGGTCTTACTCTCCTGATGCGTGTTAAAAAATTATACTCATTCTCCCTAACGCGTGTCCAAAAAATAAGAAATGTTGCTCTCCGTTTCTCTCATCTGCAATACAAACCCTTTCTTTCTCTCCTTTCTGAACCTCTCCGTCGCTACTAGAAACAACAACAAAAAAAAAATTCTATCGCTACCTTTTGAACCTCTCCGCCGCCGCCGCCCTTTCGTTATTTCTCTGCCGATTCCTTCTCTCCTCTTGCTGTTTCCGCTGACGGGTTGGACTCCGACACGACGGTTGTTGAGGGAGTCGATAATAGGCGCTGGATTTCTTCCGAACCGGAGAATCTGTGAGCTCTCTACTTTATACTTCTAATTCTGATTTTGCCAATTGAAAATTGAAATTTGTCATTTGTAGATTTGTAATGGTAATTGTTCTACCGGAATTTTGTGCTGATATGTTTCTTTTCGGTCTTTCAAGAGCATTCTTCCGAGATCAGGACTCTACAGCAGTGACGAAAATTCCTTCCATTAGAAGATAATTGCTTCTCTGTTGGTATCTTTTCTAAAACCTATTTTTGCCGTTCGTCCTCTAAAATCAGCCACTGATAGTCGGGTCTGTGGGTTTTTAGTATGGAATAGAAGCAATAGATAATAAGGACTAAATGTTTGTATTTGGTTTGCAAATCGCAATTCTTTAAACTGATGCGATTTACTGATTCGGATCCAAACAAAATCAGATAATATCCAATCCGTTTACACCCCTAATGGCAATGCATATCCAATACAGAGACAATTGTCCACATGAAGTATCAGGCTAAGATTGTAGGGATTGCCAAATTTCCAATATGATATTTTGAATTTTCGAAGTCTCTTTCTATTTTCCGATTTTGTTTATTACTATATATTGTGCTGTTTTCTGAGCTTCTTTTGCTTGCTTCCCTGAAGGGGGGCTGTTTTTAAAGAGAGTGAAGAAGGGGAGGGGATGATTAGACAGGTGGACTGATCTTGCCTGAATGCTCTTACTTTGCTTCAGAACTCAAAATCTTTAGATCCACCCCCCGCACGAGCGCACACACACACCCCTCACCCAATTCGAGGATAACAGCTTACCTTACCTTCAATTCATCCCTTCCCTCCTCTTCACCCCCAATTGCAAAACACAGCATCTTTAGGGAGATTGATTTTAAAACCTGTGTATCTATTCGATTACATCCCTCAACTTCTTATATAACTGTAGGCTAATGAAATAGAGACCCTTCTCATGATGATTACGTAAATTTTTATTTTTCTTATCGATGCCAACTTCTGGTTCAGGAAGCCCAGATATTTTTTCTGAGAGTTAAGATACAAGTATATTCAGCTGCTTTCTATTTGGTTCATGTTTTGCATCAAAAATTGCTTTGTTCACATCTACCTTTTCATGAAAATTGATTAATTGTGTTATTATGTCTTTTATCAGGTACGTTACATAAAATGGCGGGTCTGAAGGAGATCCTTCCAGCTGCAACATCTACCACAGTATCATTCTATGACCACTCAAAAGACCCTTGGTTCAAGGAACGATACGGGTCTGGTCCTGCTGACCCGGCCCAAACCAAGGTCACCAGTCCTAATGCAGTGCCACCATATGGCAGGAGATCCGGATTTATGCCCCGTAGACCCGAAGATTTTGGCGATGGCGGTGCCTTCCCTGAAATCCATATTGCACAGTATCCCCTTGGAATGGGTCGAAAAGATGAGAAAACTGGATCCAAGATCCTCCCATTAACAGTCGATTCAAATGGAAATGTCGCATTTGATGCTATCGTCAAACAAAATGAAAATTCAACCAAAATAGTTCATTCACAGCACAGAGACCTTGTGCCCAAGGTTGTTATAGAGGAGACAACTGAATTGGATGAGTATGAAAAGGAGATTGAAGAGACCACCGAGAGAACGAAAGCAGCTTTGGAGAAAATTGTTAATGTTAGGCTAAGTGCAGCCCAGCCGAAAAATGTACCAACTCACAACTCAGAATCGCAATTTATCAAATACAAGTCGTCGCAGGATTCAGCTGCTTTTAACTCAGGTGCCAAGGAGAGGATTATTCGGATGGTATCAAACCAGATTGACCCGCTCGAACCACCAAAATTCAAGCACAAGCGGGTCCCGAGACCATCGGGATCACCTCCAGTACCCATCATGCACTCGCCTCCTCGACCCGTTACAGTCAAGGACCAGCAAGACTGGAAGATCCCGCCTTGCATTTCCAATTGGAAGAATCCGAAAGGTTACACTATTCCACTTGACAAGCGTCTGGCAGCTGATGGCCGGGGCCTACAGGATGTGCAAATTAATGATAATTTTGCAAAGTTATCAGAATCTTTGTATGTAGCAGAACAGAAGGCAAGAGAGGCAGTGGCAATGCGATCTAAGGTGCAAAAAGAATTGCAACTAAAGGAGAAAGAGAGGAAGGAGCAGGAGCTGCGGGCTCTAGCCCAGAAGGCCCGGTCTGAGCGCACGGGCATTGCACCTGCTCCGGCTGGACCTGTTTTGAATGATGACGAAGAGATGGTTGACGAGGAGGCCCCACCTCGTCCGCAGAGGAGAGAAACCCGTGAAGAAAAAGAGGAGAGAATTCAGAGGGATAAGATACGTGAGGAAAGGCGGCGCGAGAGGGAGAGGGAGAGACGCCTTGAGGCCCGCGATGCGGGTGTTGGGAAGAAGAGCAAGGTCACCAGGGACCGGGACCGTGATGTCAGTGAGAAGATTGCACTCGGGATGGCCAACACCGGCGCAGGACGGGGCGGTGAGGTCATGTATGATCAAAGGCTTTTCAACCAAGACAAGGGCATGGCTTCTGGTTTTGTAACTGATGATCAGTACAATATCTACGATAAGGGTCTCTTCACAGCTCAACCAACACTTTCCACTTTATACCGGCCAAAGAAGGATGCTGACGGGGATATGTACGGTGGTGATGCGGATGAGCAGATGGAAAAGATTATGAAAACGGAGCGGTTTAAGCCCGATAAGGCGTTCTCAGGTGCGGCGGAACGTGGTAGCATGAGAGATCGGCCTGTGGAGTTTGACAAGGCTGAGGAGGATCCGTTTGGTCTGGATGAGTTCTTGACTGAGGTGAAGAAGGGGAAGAAGGCAGTTGAGAAGATCGGGGGTGGTGGGACCATGAAGGCCAGTGGTGGTGGGTCATCAACGAGGGATGATTACGAGGGGGGCGGATCGGGTCGAACCCGCATCAATTTCGAACGGGGGCGATAGATGTTAAAAATTAGATGAGCTATATAGGTTGTCTATTTCTGTTGTCAACTTTGTATTTCAATGATTTCTGTTTAATTTTTATGCCTGTTATGATCATGATACTGTGAGTTACTGTTTTGTGTTTTCTTTTGACTGTAACAAAGTATTAGTATCATACTGTCATGCTATCTTGAGTTCTCGGTAATTGTTTATTTTATATTGTGATACTGCTTTGTTTCATGCATTTCTTGAGTTTTTGAGGGACTGATCGGGATCTACCTCTTATAGCAGGAATGTTGGGAGTTTTAGTTAGATCTTGTAGAAGTCATTAAATTTTCGGATTTCTTAAAATTAATTAGGACATCTAATTCTTTGGGCTGAAATTTTTTTTTTCTTCTGAAGTGGTGATTCATTATTGTGAAATTTTAGAGATTTCATTGAAAGTATCAGTATCAATAAAAAATATGGGAAACTTTTATCAGTTTTGCTCAAATTTTAATTTGAATTTATTCCCTCGCGTCCAATTGGAACACTATGATTTTCTTTTAGCATTTGACTTCTTGAAGAACCAACTGGTACATGTATACACGTACCAGTAAATAGGCTGACCATGTTCACAGATGTTTTCCTTGTTTCATCTTTTACCAGTAAACGTTCCTTGTCTTTTGTTAAAAATCCAGAGTACATGTAACTAACACACGTACAATACTGTTCATGACATGCTTGGTTCCGTCGTACCATTTTTTCAACTCTAATTATCCCTCAAAGTATGCGAATGGATGCGTGATAGAATATGTGATTAGTAGATGCATATATGTATTTTAAATTTTTATAAATTTACGAACTAAATAGAATTTATTAGATAATTTTAGTCTAAAATAAAAAATATAATAGCATACTAATATATTCTTATATTTTATTAACATATAAATCATACGAGTCATACTACGCACGCTACTATGTATAACGCAATTTGATTTCATATTATGGATTAATATTTTTATTTTTAAAATCAAAACAGTTTATTTGAACCGCGCCGCACAACTTGATCTCAGTAAGAAAATATACTTGACAACTAAAATTTATATATTATTACAATTATTTTACTATTTTTTTAAATTAGTAGATTCTTGATCTCTGTAAGAAAATATACTTGGCAACTAAAGTTTATATATTATTACAATTCTTTTACTATTTTTTTAAATTAGTAGAAAATCGCTTGATCTAAATATTCTAGATAATTCAGAAGTAGTAATCTTCTACCTATCTAAAATATCATAAAAAAGTCTAAAAAGTACAAATTTAGTCTTCTAATTTATTTTTTAAACAAAGATCATGTTAAATGGTTGAAATCAAATATTCAAATTTTGAAAATAAAAATAATAATTCATGAACCAATTCAAGCTATTCAGATACCATAGCGGCATAGCCTTACTCAACGCACATAATCAATTTTAATGCCTAACAAGATCAATTAAAAAAAAAAATAGAGTATATCATTAAATATGCAAAACGTGTTTCTTACGCTGTTACGCATGATATACAAAAGCATTTGCTACGTCTATACTCTTTTTTAGTTGAGAATCACTAGGTGCGTCGTGTAGCCGCAACTTTTTTTTTCTTGTGTATGTTGGCGTAAAAGCGTGAAATTAAATGACAATTGAAAACAACAATTGAAAATAAGATTAGACGACAAAGGATACAACATTATCGTAATAAATGTTAATTGAATTGCCAACCAAAGTATACATATACCAGCACCTACAAGCAAGCTTAATCATGTTTGTAGATAATCTATGTTAGAGCCAGAAGAATCTTATTAAAGCCTAAGATGCAAATCAGGGGAAAAGGATAAACGACCAGTTTCACTACTAGACCTGACCAGCTGGGTACTAAAAACTAAACAATTGATCTTACTTGTCTCGTTGCAAGACCTAGAGTCAGTAAATTACCAAAAACATAGTACCTTCTCGATATCACATAACTTGTAAAGCCTTTGTATGAAACCTAACTCTATAGTATTCTAATAAAACTGTTCTCGCCTCTTTCAGTTGCGACTCTCTCAAAGACAACCATGGCTCGTCCATCTCAGATTCTAGAACGTACTGCGGGATGATTTGCATTGTCTTACCACAACTCGTTTCACCTGAAATTACAAACTGTTCACCCAACAACCAAAACAAAACCGCTTTACTTATTCCTTGCCTTTGTCTTATCATTTACAAAAAATAAACATAAATAATAATTGAAAAAAAATTGTGGACCTGATTTTGAGATATTTTGGCTAAGCGGTGTATCTTTCTCCTTGTAAGATGGTAGATTTCTGCAAAATTCTAGCATTTTCTGACCTTCAGATGATTCCTACACAGTAGCATATATGTATTTACATTTGACATAGTATAACTATAAGCACGTTGAAACATCATTTAAAACTTCTGAATATTCTCGTCTAACTCAAGTAATTTGGTCATCTAGTTTATCAATTTTTTTGTATTCAAAATATTAAATGAAACGAATAGAACCTTTTATTAAAGATATAAAAAGAAAAGACATGTTATCAAAACAATCACTTTCTGATATGGAAAACTGAAAATTTAAATTGTGAAATGGCAGGGGCCGCGCGAACGCGTACCCCCTCAGAAACAAATTACAACGTCCACTCTGCCACTTGGGCAGATGGGTAAGCCAGGGCTCCCACCAAGTGCAATGTGGGCCCCTAGCTTAGGCCTTGAATCTTCTTGATCACTCATTGACCCCGTCCAGGTAAGTACTTCAAAAGGTTGCACCCCCAGCTTGTTTTATATTAGGGCTGTCAAAAAAGCTCGTGGTTCCCCTCTAGTTCGCTCGCTAACAGCTCGCTCGGTAGTGGACTGAGCTGTTAATGAGCTAGCTCGGCTCAGGCTCGGGCTAAAATAAACGAGCTGAGCCAAGGGTCAGCTCGGCTCGTTAAGCTACAGTGAATTTAGGGTTTAGTTCTGGATAATTTTAAGTCCAGTCTCATTTTCAAAGACGCAATTATGCAAAATTAATATATTTTCGGTTTGGGAAAAAAGATATGGACTTTAGTTGCTTGAAGATGTGCCTGCTAGACAATTTCGTAAATTTTTTGAATAAATTTTATTATTTTTTTATTTTTGAATTTGTATAATAGTAGTCCAATAAAGCCTAGCTAGCTCGTGAGCTAGCTCGGACTGACTTGTCATAAGCTGAGCGAAGACTTTTGACTCGAGACCCCTAGGTCCAGCTCGCTCGGTCCAAGATAGGGCCATAATTAACGAGCTGAGCCAAGGCCCAGCTCGGCCCGAGCCAGCTCGTTTACAGCCCTAGTTTTATAAATCAATCGAGTATCCAGCACTTTTCTTCCTTGCATGTGGGACTAAATAATCTGCAAGACTAGAAACCGGAATAAGCGTCTCTACTTGAACTTTTGAGTAGCCTGGGGAGTGGGGACCATTCTGGACTTTTAATATTTTTAGGTTTGTTTATATCATCGGGCCTGGGCCTGATTTCTTAGAAGGAAGTCCATAATAAGTCGTCATTAAATTTTAAATAATATTTTCTGCTAATTGTTTAAAAAAATGTATAATCTGAGCCTGGGTTTGATCCCGACATTTCTACTGATGGTACAACTCTTTTTATTTTCCTTTCTTTTTTTATATTATAATTTCTATGAATAAAATATTCTTCATAATACACTGGACCAAATACAATGCATAGTAATATTTTGTGAGATGGTAAGTGCATCCTAAAATGCTATTTAAACTCGTGAAATTCAAAGAAATTTAGGTGGAAAAAAATATACATAAGTTTTACATTCAATTGCGCCAAAGTCTTCGTCTTCTCTCTGGGCGGTGATAACAAAGGTTTTATTATTTTCAAATTTTCAATTAGTTTGTATAGAAATCCTTCTCGTTTGGTTTATACAAGTAATTTATCAAATTGTAAATTTTGCTGAGAATTAAGGCAGACTTGACACCTTGTTACTGATTTTATAATTGTTTGGAATATTTTTTGTGAGGATAATTTTCTTCTAAAATATTTGATAATTAAAAAACATTTGGTTCATCACGCAATCGATGTTTGCGCTTTTAATTGCCTTCAATATGTTGCACGGATACGGGTACGAGTATTGTGTCAGATACGATACGAATATGGCGATACGGCAATTCTCAAAAAACAAGGACACGACACGCTTATTATATTATATAATTAATTTAATAATACTTGTATTATATAATTAAATATCAAAAGTTCTGAATATACATTAAATATAAACACTAGTAGATTATAACATCAAAAGTAAAGTATTCCAGTGGTTAGTGACTTTGGCGGTTTCAGCAGCAATCCGAGTTCGAATCCTCCTTGGTGCAAGAAAAATCAATTTTTGACGCAGTTCATAGCAGGCTGGGTGCACCAGGAGCAGCAACCTAGCTGTGCATCGGAGCAGCTATGGACCAGGTCGTGTCAGATCGGTGTCTAGGCCGTATCAAAGGACTAAGGATACGTCACGTAAGGTGACACGCCAGCTGGCGTGTTTGATACGTATCGTAGCCGTGTCAGAGGGGTGTCGGTGTCGGATATGTGTCAGACACTAATACGATAGGTTTTTAGGAGTGTCAGGATAACATAGTAGTAATTTCATTCATTCATTCATTAAGATGGTCCCTTTTTTTTTAAGTTTATTGACTTATCCTCACCATAATCTTCCTTTAATTGGTACTTCAACTATTCTTATAAAATCTTAGTTTTGAAATTATAAATAACAGGAATTTTGTTCCTCTTTTTCCATTTTAGATTTGTTTTTAAAATGACATATGAACTTAGATGACATCTTCAAGAGCAACGAGGGAAATTTTTTATGACATCTTAATTCAGCATGGATGGTCTAGAAATTGTGATGTCACAACTGGCATTTTGTTTTCCATTGCTCTGCTCTTGGTGATAGAAGGAGAGATATAGAAAGTTGGCGTGCACGAGAGAGACAAGTCGCCGTCACTAGTGTTTAAAAATCGGTCTATTCGGCTGAATATTCGTATTCGGTTGGATCTGAATATAAAATGAGTATTCTGTCCAATATACAATTTTGAATGCTTGGCTGCATATTCAAATATTCAGTCGCATATTTGAATATTAGGCCGAATTGAGATCAATATATGAATATTTCAGTATTTCACTTAGTATGAGACGATGATCGATATTTTACAGTCAATCATAAATGCTTTTTTTTGTATACAAATTAATATGAATTCTTATTTTAAAATTCGCATATATAAATATGAATAAAAATCCGTATATACGGTATGCAGTGGCTTTTCAAATATTGTATAAGAACCAATATTTAAAACACAGGCCGTCACAAAGGTTTTCAGAGAAACATAAGGGATTATTGATAGGTGTTCTTTATAAAGTTTAGTATTTTAGGATTAGAGTTTGTGGGGGGGAGGAATGTTATCTTTCTCAACCATGACTGCTTCCCTTGATGGTGGAGTCTAGGGTTTTGGTTATGGCTTTGAGGAAATAAAGAAAGAGAAAAACCAAGATAAATTGGGGAGAGCGGAATAAGTTTTGCTAACAATAACGTCAATTTTTGGGGGAAATTAGCGGGAGCGAGGGAAACCATTTTTTTAAAATTGAAAGAAAAACCGAAATCGAAAACAAGAATAAAGGAGGAAGTGAATCTCATTGTCAATTCGCCATTCTTAGGACTCAGCGCACAAATTTTGTTTAGATCCGAATCGTCTGATTGGATTCCGCACGAAAATTAAAGGGATCCATGCATTGCGCGTTGGGTCAGATTGGCCCGGATCATGATCGCACGGTCTGTATATAAATAGAAATATCATGTTATCTCAGAGAATATGGACTCGGTGTTCTTATCACCATGGCCATCTACCAAAATTTAATTGTCACGTGCTGCTTATTTTTCAGGGAAATGAGGCGCGAAACCCGTTAGCACTTTTAAAAAACCTAAAATCTAAATTTTTCTTTCATAAATATTAAATAGTAATTAAAAAAATGACATAAGAGAAATCAAACTTTGAAAGTCGATTTTTTTAATATCCATTAAAAAAATAAAAAATTACACAAATATCCAGTCCTTTCGGGTATTTCTAAAACTATCAAAAACCGCTTGATTCAATTCTTTTTCTGACCACCCAGAGTCAGAGTCTGAGCGGTTGTAGGTATTTTTTTTCTCTCTTTTTTTTACAAACATATAAAACCATTTTCTCTCTTCACTCAGGAATAATACTGTCAAATCAAACAAAAAAGAAAAAAATAAAAGAGAAAGAGGAGAGGCGATTTGAGACGATTTATGAAGCTAAAAATAAATAGTAACAACTGAGGTAGATCGTCTAATTATAGCGGAGCGTGAAGAGAGTCAAATTACCTTTTTTGTTTCTGCTTTTGGATAAGAATTTGACCTAGTGAAAAAAAAAAATCAAAATCACAAAACTTGATATGCATTTAGACTTGTCTATTCTCTACAATTTCATATCAGGAACCAAATTTATCGTTTATTACAAAATTCAGAATTAATTTTTTGAAGATAAAATAGTAAATTTGTAAAACTTGCATTTCAATTTTTTTTTAAGAGATGAAAGAGAGAAAATATGTCAAATATATATTGCAATATTCAATTTTGCTGTCAGAATTTGTGTTGTTGATGATCAGAACGGAGATCAAATTTGAAATTCTTTTACTATTTTTAACACACATATATATTTTGCAAAAGTGAATGTATCCACCTTTTTTATTAAGAAACTATAGTGCTCATACAAACAATTCATAGCTAATTAAAATAAGAGCAAACTACACTACTAGAATTTTGATTATTTGCATACGTAACTAAATGTAATTGCATCTTTAAGTGAATTCCATACAATTAATTTTGTTTGCATGGGTGCGCAAACTAAATTGCATAGGCTAAAAATTTCGGCTCATACAATTGATGTAAAGTATCTATTAATGGTCTATCTTCCTTTTTGTATGAGGTTATTTATTCATACTAGTTTTTCAATAGGCCTCTTCTTCAGTGGCATCAAATATGAACTCTTAATATAACAAACTCGGGTTTGACAAAAATATCTGCGAAAATGCTAACGTTGTTTAGTATTTTTAATCTCACTGAAAAATTAGATTCTCGTTGTACATATCAATTTTTTTTCCAAAATATATAAAACTGGCTAATTATGCAAGTAACTAACATATTAATCAAATATAGCGATTCAAAATTTGCAATTTCAAATAGTTTAAACCACAAGCTATGTATTTTTAATAATTTACATATGGTGTGTACTACAATTTATTGAATTTGAGAATATTCAATATCAATTTAGGTCAATGAAGCGGATATGTTAATTTTTCAAATGTCTCAAAAACTGCTAAATGATATTAAAATTGTGACAAAATTTAATAAACGATCTAAGTATAATATCGATAAAATATCTATTGTTTTACTTATTTCGATTAATTATTTTATTAATTGTTACCATTGTTTATATATAATAGAAGAGAAGTGGCCACTTAACAACCTTCACAATTATTTTTCAAATCAATTAGAATAAGATTGAAAATGAAATAAATTCATAATTATATAATTGGATATATAGATAATGTAATAATCAAATTCTATATCGAAAGGGAAACAAACGTTGTACTATTCATGTGCCAAATTTGTTTACGTAATGTAATATTTTTCGCTCAAATTATCACATTCGTTTTTAACTATGTTGTGATATTACTTCAACAAAAAAGGGTCTTTTACCACCAATAATTATTTGTATATAATTTTTCTAGTGAGCATGGTGACCATAAGCTCGAATTGTTGATTTGTCTCCAACTGGACTCCACGCGCGGCTGTCTTTCTCTCCAGTTCTACCATCGCGGGACCCATCTTCAGCGAGTTGTCTTCCAAATGGTCGCGGCCATAGGCTCTGACCCCACTGTCAGCGTCAGAGATATTAAATTTTTATTTTTATTTTTTGAAACCTTGACTGTGGCTATCAAGTATAATTTTTTATTAATTAAAACGTAAAATACATCCATCGTTCTATATTCAAAGCATCATCAAAATTACATCAATATCTAAAAAATATCTACATCTAAACATCATATCTAACAACACAAACAACACAAACAACAAAAGAAATAAACCATATCCTTTAGTGGTAGACACCGATAACCTTTAGTATTGGCTGACTAGCGACTAAAGGAAAGAAGACATTTTTTTTTCTCTATTTGGGTTACGGACGGAGAAGGCATGGTGTCGCGGTGGTGGGAGTGCAAAGAGAGAGGAGAGCTGACGACTAGGACTATTACTGCCAACTGTCCTTAGTTCTCCCAATAATAGCGAAGGAATAGAAGGTATCAATAGACAAGAGAGATGACGACTAGGATTATCTTTAACTTTCTCTTCTCCCGACGGATAGATGCTGGGGTAGGGGCAAGAACGAGTAGCGCTTACTAGCGGCTATGATTTTTTGAAGAGAAAATGGGGTGGACAAGAGTGAAAGAGGGCGGATGAGATAATGAAGAAGGTGAGAAGAAGAGAAGGAAGAGGAGAGGGTTGTCGGTGCGGATCCCCCGCTCTCCCCAAGGAGAGGAGCGGGAGGCGAGAACGGAACTAAGAAGGCTTGCTGGCGGAGAGATTAGAGGAAGGAGATAGATGGGACTGATCGAGGAGGCTTGCGGCGCGAGATGGAAGGAAGAAGATGGCAGAGGTAGTTAGGGTTTTGATGATTTCTTAAATATGGATATTGAATTTTGTAAGCTACGTTGTGTTGTGAGTTTGTATAATTTATGAAATAGATAGATTTCAATAGTTTAGGTTCATCATTTGAAGTTTATCTGATGAGTTGAGACTTAAATTCACTAAAAGACTTGATAAGCTTAAGGATTTCCTAATTCTACTTTATGCAAAACTTCTTTAGTCTTTTTCCCGAGGATAACAATATATTGAAATCGAGTAAGTTATTAAAATTAAAAAAAGAAGAATAAAAACTAGCTTTTAATTTAGTGACAAACACATATATCTCTAATGTGAGAAATTATGAATTTAAAATTCAGATGGACAAAATTATTTATTACAGAAGCTGAAATAAAACGTCTTGAATGGGTTGACCCCATTACTTATTATTAATTTTTTTTAAATACTGATACAATGCCGTGGTAGATTTGTGTGCCTCAAAAAAAGAAAAAAAGAAAAAAACATTGAACGTTTCCTTTATTTACAACGTTAAAATGGGCGAGATTTTGCTAATTTACTAAGCAATGCATGTGCATAGGGTAAAATTCCAAGGCAAGAGTATTAAATGGACATCCAGCCCGGCAATTTTTTCTCTGTTTTATTATTATCAATGATGTGTATTAGTATTGCCCGCTGTAATTGAGACAATCATTGCTCAATGGCGATGTAACCCACATGGGACTCCATTTATTTTAATACAATTGGCAGATTCTTTCAAAATAAATATACAAAGAATATGTTGGAATGCTCAAATAGGTGATTTGAATTTTTAAAATAGAAATATAGCGTAGAGTACAAACGTATTTTTCTTCATAACTCACTCAAGTCAACCTCTATATGTGTGTGTATATATGAGGAGGGTTCAAATGCCTCCATTTTTTGTGCCTCCATCATGTTTATATTTTTAAAAATTTTAATAACTCAAAACTTAAATATTAAAATTCAAAATAAAACCGTTGGATATGAACTACATCATTTTATCTATGCACGTGTAAATAATTATGACATTTCAATTTTGTTTTGGTTGTCATCTTGAGCTTGTAAAAATGTATACTAATGTAGATCATTTATGGACGTTGATTTTTCAATTTATTGATTCATATAAAAACAAAATCAAAAGGTGATAATTTTTTATGAGCACATAGAGAAAATAATATAGATAACATCTAACGGTTTTATTTAGTTGTTTTAAGTTTTAAATTTTGAGTTATTTAAGTTTTTAAAAATGAAAGCATGATGGAGACACAAAAAATGGAGGCATTTGAACCCTCCTCTCTATATATATATAGAGTAAGGCTTGGGTGCTATAGATAGCATAGAGGGCCACCGTGCTACGGCTCAATATTCGAGTTTTCAAAATCCAAACGGTTGATCCGAACCGTTCATCTTGTTCTCCATATTAATATGTGTTTAGAGACCAAATTTTACATTTTTTGAAAAATTTTTACTATTTTTTTAGCTAGGTAGAAAATCACTTGATCTAAAAAATTCTGTGCCATTAAGATATTTGATTTTCTACCTATCTAAAAAAATAGTAAATAATTTAAAAAAAATGTAAAATTTGGTCTCTAAATACATATTAATATGGAAAACAAGATGAATGGTTCGGATCAACCGTTTGGATTTTGAAAACTCAAATATTGAGCCGTAACACGGTGGCCCTCTATGCTATCCATAGCACCTAAGCCTTACTCTATATATATATAACTACCAACTCTTGAAAAACAAGCATTCAAGGCATCCTGCAAATTGATTAATACAATATTATCTCCCATGGCTCCCGGGCATCTCCTTTTCTCTCTTCACATCCCTACAATCACAATCCTTCTACTTCTATCAACAACTGCAAATTGTTGCTTCACCCACATTTTCTGCTTCGGCGACTCGATCAGTGATACTGGGAACTACCTGAAGTCTATCGGCGATGGCTACGACCCTGTTCGTAACCTGCCATATGGGGAGACTTATTTCGGCCGTCCCACTGGCCGGTTCTGTGATGGACGGTTAATTCTTGATTTCATTGGTTAGTGCACTTTACTATACTCATAGGTTCCTTCCTTCTATACTGAGTTGTTTCTTATGAATTTAGGGATAGAATTAGTAAAGCAACAAACTAGCTAGCAGCCTAGCACCTCACACATTTAAAATGAATTCAGTTGCCAGGTACCCAAGGAATATGATGTGTAGATATTTTACTATAAAATCACGGGAATAATTCCCAACAAAATAAAAAAAAAATTAGTTAGTTAAATCAATAAAATTTGTAAATTAAGTTCTGCCTACATAATTTAAAATTTTAGTAGTTCTGTTTTAACAAGGAGATTGAGTGGCTTATATTTTCTTGATTAGCGGAAGCATACGGGTTGCCATTTATCCCGCCATATCTCTCAGGAGAGAGCACAAAAGAGAACTTCCTGCATGGTGTGAATTTTGCTGTCGGTGGCGCAACAGCACTGAACAATTCCTTCTTTGAATCCATTGGAATCGAGGCATTCTGGACAGATTACTCGCTTAGCACTCAGCTTCAGTGGTTCAAGAAATTACTACCTTCAATCTTGAAAGAACCAGGTATATATTATCCGAATGAATCCTCATGTTTACATTTTTTTTGGGATTCATGTGGGTGCACATCATGTATTTCTCTTAGTACCAATACAACAAAAATTGATTAAATTAATGCACTATAGCTAGGTACTTTTTTTGTGGGATGAGTCTCTAGTTTTTTTTTTTCGTATTTCTGTTCTATTTCTTAAATTACTATTTTATGTGTGCGCGCGGAGGTTGTGAGAGAGATCAGAAGAGAGACAGAGCCTGTTTAAGTTTTGTTTGATAGCTTTTTTTTTTGTCCTTTTTTTGTTTTTTTTTGTTGTTGGTTGTAATCGGCCTCAAAAGTCACAAGGAGAGGGAGAGAATAAATAAACCTCTATATTAAGCCAACAAATAATATTAGCCAATAATTCATATGTTCCAATTCAACTTAAATGGATGTGACAGTTTAATAGCTTATACTAATTTTTTTTAAATAAATAAATAAAAGAGATTTTTTTTGTTTAAATGCGTTGATAGCAGGTATGGTGGAAATTTTTTATTCATAGAAATTGAAAAAAAAGGTAGAGAGAAAAATACAAAGAGTACATGAGTTGTAATATTGATAGAAAGATCGGTACAAATTTTACCGAACCTAAAATCAAAAGAGTTTAGATCAGTAAGATTTCTACCGTTCTAAACATTCAAAAAATATTTTATTCAAAGAGGGGGTCAAACTGCTGCTGCTTTGTTGGGTGCCTTTTCGAAGATTGATCGGATGCATCTTTGGTATGGAATTTCGCAAATGATTCTTCTTTTTTGTTCGTTGGATTGAAATTAGCCTGACAGATGGTATATCCCCCTTTTTATTCGTTACTTCTTTTACTATTGGTTACATATCGATCTTTGGTATGGTATATCCCCCTCTTGATTATTTCACTGGACGGATGCTTCTTTTGAATAAAATATTTTTTCAATGTTTAGAACGGTAGAAATCTCACCGATCTAAACTCTTTTGATTTTTAGGTTTGGTAAAATTTATACCGATCTTTTTATCAATATTACAACTCATGTACACTTTCTATTTCTCTCTCTACCTTTTTTTTAATTTCTATTAATAAAAAAATTCCAGGTATAGTGACGTGTTGTCATGGAATTCACATCCTCTCCAATACCTGATAAGGGAATCTTTTACAATTACTAGATCTTAATCATACTTTTTAACTTGGCACGAATCTCAAAGTCAAAAAATACAGTCCCCTACAGTGATCCAAATCCTAAGCCGATTGAGATTTAATCTCAAACCGTAAAGTAAGTGATCCTCTGCAATAATTGTGCAATACCTGAGAGGATACGGGTTCTGTTGTCATGTCCCTTTGTATATTATTCATGCAAAACACGTGGCATCATGACCCATTATTTCCTGAATACAATATTTATCTATTTTAAAGAGTAAATTTTAAATTTTCTCCATGCTTCATTATTATAATGACAGCTATTCATCAACTAATTATCATATTAATTGAATAAACAGAAAGCAACCTTTCATTTTTCTTTGACAAAGTCCAAGTTAGTGTAATCGCATTAAATGTACCATTTAATGCGATTACTTTCAACAAAAGTAAGTACCCAAAATACCACGAAAGGAAAAACCAAAAGAAGAAAATGAGATTAAGTAAGACAAGTGTTGATCACCAATCAATGTACAGAATAGCAAATATTATTCACAAATTAATAAATTGAACTGTGCAGGAAGCGGCAGATCTATCATGAGCAGTGCTCTGTTTGTGGTAGGTGAAATAGGAGGAAACGACTACAATTATCCATTATTGTTTGAAGAGAGAACACTTGATGAAGCCCGAACCTTTGTCCCTTATGTAATCGGAACCATCAGTTTAATAATCCATGTACGCATTCTTTTTCTCTTCTCTTAGCCATTGTTTCTTTTGCAAATTATCATGTATTGAAAGTGATAATTATTTGATAAAATAAATCAGTTGGGGTGATGTATGACTGGGATCTTAATTAAAAAACAATCATACAGGAATTGATCAGTCATGGAGCAAAAACATTATTGGTTCCAAATAATTTCCCGATAGGATGCGTCCCGATGTATCTTACGCGGTTCCAAAGCCAGAAAAAAGAAGACTATGACCCAAAAACAGGATGCATCAAGCGCTTAAATGAGTTTGCAAAGTACCACAATGCAATTCTTTTGGAGGAGCTTGAAAAGATTCAGCTTCTCTATCCTGATGTGACTATTATCTATGCAGATTACTATGAAGCTTCCATGAATATCTTTCGCAATCCACAGAAGTTAGGTAATATTTTGCAATCAAAATCAGCAAGATATACACTCAACAAGCCACCAAAATCTTATTTGGCTGATATCAATAATGATTATTAATTGTATGTCACTATATATATATGGTCCCAAAACTTTGATTTGACTTTTTTGAATTAGAATAAGATATATAAATGCAAAATACTAAAAAAATATTTATTTGTAAAAGAACTTATTAATCTATTATGCAAAAGAAAATAATATACTCATTACTTAGTGATTCATTTTGCTGAGCTATAAATTCTCTTTTATTTGGTTTTGCGCGCATAATTAAGCATCAATTTCAAGCAGATAAGAAATATTTTAGACTGTTCTTCTATTTATGGTGTGCACTAATTAGATTCACTAAAGTAACTATATATGCAGGATAATATAATATAATTTATTCCATTATTAGATCACTATACTAAAATGCAACATCTTTCTCATGTGTATTTAAGCCACTTTTCTGTGTAGGTTTCAGTTACCCTTTAATGACATGTTGTGGGGCCAAAGGCCCTTACAATTACTCGTCATTTGCATCGTGCGGAAATCAAGGTTCTACAGTTTGTTCGGACCCATCAAAGTACGGATCATGGGATGGGCTCCACTTGACAGAGGCTGCTTACAAGGCGATTGCACATGGAGTGCTACGAGGGTCATACTCTTCTCCTCCCATAAGTAACACTTGCTCTGATATCATACATGATTCGGGGAACCTTCTTCTCATTCCCTCCAATGCAATGTAAATGGATGAAATAGACAACATATACACAACCATTCTTGAATCTTGATTGTTATTTTGACCAAAATGGCCACTATAAGAAATGCGAATTTCCTTTTCCTTTGTTTTTATTGTTAGTATACTGTGGAATGTTTATATTACTGTTGCCTTTGGATGATGCTTCAGCCCAAAATAGTTTTTAATTAAGATTGGAACTGTTGTATTGGAGTAAGGACCAAGTTCATGTCTATAAAAGATATTCTATAATTTCTGTGATATCTTCTCTTTTTTATTAAAAAGAAAAGAAAAAATAAGAACGAGGCCCAAGTTCATTATTTTATTCGTCTCTGATGTTTAATTAACTTAAGCTACGGCTTCATTTTTATGTTTTCGCAAGTGTGTTCGAATTCAGCTTGATTGTGCGTAGATTAATTTAGAGTTAATTTGATGTTTGCATTCATTTATTTTTTAAAGTTTGTTTGGAGTTGGATATATTTTAAATTCTTTCTCATTTGTTTTGAGATTATAAGGATGAACAAGAATAGTAAGGAAATTCTCATTTTATTTTTCATTAGTTGAGCCTGTGTACAATTATCACTGGATCCCACATTTACTTGGAATTTCCAATAAAATTAATCACCTCAACCCACAGATCCAAATTACAATTGCATTTTAATTTTGGGCCGAGAAGTAGAAGCAAGGCCCTTTTATTTGTTTTCTCCAGGAGAGCTCCATCCTAGAACTATTTTTTCTTTTTCTTTTTAAGCTTTTTTTTTTAAGTAAGAATAGGAGTCATGCTCCTATTTTATTAACCATAATTAGTTACATGATTTTAGGGTTTAGAGAGAAAACCCTATGATATATTTACAGATGGAAAAAAAAAATTACCATTTTCTTTTTAAGCTTGTTCGGCTAGCATGAGATAATACCAAATATGATCATATGTGCATGGTTTTTAGATTTAAATTTTAAAAATTCACAGAACAAATCATATGAAAATATACAGAATGAATGTTGGATTGCATTATGAGAATTATCATAAGAAATTATAAACTTCAGATTGTATGTTACATTTTTATTCTCGTTGTGTTGTTGTTTTTGTAAAAAATATTAGATAAAACTTAAATTTACTTTGATTTACTAAATTTCTATGTTGCAATGTAGGGATCAATATTTGGACACCTTTATTAAAAAATTGTCGAAATATTATTGTAATAAAAAAATTTAGCTTTATTCAACTTTGTTTTAAAAGAAAATAATAACTGAGGTGTCACAAAAAATTTGTAATTAATATTCTTTTGTCAAGTTCAAAGAAGAAAGGTTAACCTTAGTATGTGGGGGAAAAAAATATATAAAGTTCGAGTAAATTTTTTTAATTTCGCATGAGACTTGCACTGATATGAGATAGACAAAGCAAGTCAAATTTTTATTTTTAATTTTGTAATAGTCAGCCGAACACTTTTTTTTAAAACTAAATCCTATTGAGCTGAATTTTCATTGAATTATCAAGAAATATTTTCGACCTAGAACCAAGGCCAGGAACAAAATACTTTCCCTTTCATTTTGACAAACGGTTTATTAAAAACTTTTGCGAAACAAAGTTCGCACTTGTTTGAATACTGCACACAAGCAAGCTCGTATCATAGTCACAAGATTCATAAATTATTTGTGAATTAAATTCAAATAATTCATTTTTTTGTGATGCTGAACCGAACACAAAATTATTCAGTTGACCGAACTTTGACCGAATTAAACTTGAATAATTAGCGAGTTTTACGAATTTTTTCCAAATTTTTCCTAAAAAATTTTTTTTCTCTCTTGTAAAACTGAGATCTTTGATCCGGATAATTCCGAAACATTCCCAAATTATACTCGAATTATTCTCGAATCACGAATTTTTGAACTCGCCGAACCAAACCCGAATAATTCATTTATCATTATGGCTCGTACCACTAGAGCAAGTAACAAATAGGTTTTATATAGCTCAAAATACTGTGGGAAACCCATTTTTCAGTGACAATAAAGTTTAATAAATATATTTAATTTTACAATTTGAGAAGTAAAAAAAAAATGTAAAAGCTGAGAGGTGAATAAAATAAATTTAAGTCTTTAGAATGAAAAATTATCTCCAAACAACTTTTACTGTTTCAACTGTTGATTGATAATATCAAAACCCAGCAAAGATGGTCATTTAAATGTAATGTGTGGTACAAATGTGAACGGATCTCTGATAACAAAAAAATAAAAATTGTCTGAAAAAGTACTGAAATAATGCAAAAAACGTGTACTCGTAATATTTTTGGAATGGTTTCTGCATATAATGGTTATGCCAAAAATACGCATGAACCAGAATAACATTGATTATGAACTTTATGTAAGAAGCTTAGTTTTTGGATTTATTTCTTTCTCGGTTTGATGCGGATGTGATAAATAAACTTTCCAGTGAGGCACCACACAAACTTTTTACAAAATTTCATATGTTCAAGATTTGATTCTTTCTTTGTTTCATTAGATGATACTGCATATGCAATGGCAGAGGAGTTGTTGGGAATATTTTGGCAATTGGTGTTGCAGCTTAGGTGTATGCTGAAATGCCAATGTGCTCCCCGCTTGAACACATACAAAAATTGATTTAATCATGAACTGAAACGAACCAAAAGCATGAGTCTTTTCCAGGTGTTGGTATTCCTCCTAACCGGTGCTTGTCATTGGGGACTTGTTTTGTGTACTACATGCTATGGTGTACTTGTAATTGGATGGGATGTTGTAGAAGCCCTGTTGCATGTCAAAGCTGTTGGAAATAGAAGAATGTTGTGCAGGCTTCATCTGAAAGCTCAGTAATTGTGACTGTATGTGTTAATTAACAGATAGAACTTACAAATTACTCCGTTAATCTTCGTGCGGAAGCGGATCTTGCAAGAGTAGCAGTATCACTGGTTCTGCAAGAAATCACAAACCGAAGCCGGAAAACTTGCATTTTCCACGACCTAAGACCTTCACCTTAACAGAGTGTTTTTCTCTCTTTTTTTAACAGTAATTTCAGATTTTTTTCTTAGATTAATGTTTGAGAGAAAATGATATGCATGGTTTATATAAAACTAATGCACTATTTCTTAATGGGTTGGCACCTATTCATAACGGGTCGGATTTTTAGTTTCTCATAATGGGCGTACCCTTTATTAAATCCAACAGTATGTAAGCTCAGTTAATTTGCTTTTCTGTGTGTTTAGTAGCAAATACCAGTTATTTAGTGATAAGGAAACTTCACACATTTCCTGGTCAAATAGCTACATTAGTGAACTCTAATGGAGACAGGAGTACAGGACTGTACTTGATTGTGCTTCTTTTATTTGTTCGTTTTCGTATGTAGGTGGTTTAATAGATAAATTCCATATTGTTTCTTTTCACATCAGATTTTATTTTTTTTTCATATCTTTTATCAAGTCTGTAATGTTTAGCTGAGACAGCAGTGTCACTGCCAGTTTTGCTTAAATCAGGTGCATAAAATCAATAGTCACTAGATGTGGTTGTACTATAGTCCCTGCACCATGAACTGTACCTACTGAGATATAGGAGTATCACCTTATCTGGTATCCAAAGAAGAATAACAAAAATCAGGACCTTTGCTGATACCAAAATTTGTACATGGTAAAAAAAAAATGAAATCTTGTCATGTAATGCATTCTTCTCAAAACTAGTTCTGTTGTCCCCATTAATTCATACCAGTAAATTCAATAGTTTATGGGGACATGAAAATTCGTTCATAAAGTAGGAGCATCGTAATTTAGGCATCACCAAAAGGTCCCAAACGTAGTCAATCTTGCTACCATAATGCCAGTGACAATACCTTGATGAAACTCCCTGCAATAAAAAAAGACAAAGGAGAAAGAAAATTCAATCCCTGGAGGCTATTGGGATAAGATCTATTAAGAGGAGGTTGCTTGGAGAGGATATTATTGTACTTCCATTACCTAATATGGATAATCCTCCAACTTTTTTTGCATTTTGCCTCAATAATAATTTATATAGGGAATATTATAGGTATACTAAGACTGCACTTCCAAAAATTCCATAACCTCGTTTTTCTAACTTTTTACAAAAAAAAAAAAAATTAATCATGCATTGTGCAATAAATAAGTGTGCATCAGTGTAATATTTAAGTATTAAGTAATAGTCAAGTTTGCATTTTAGGAGGATTCAAGACATGAGTTCAGAAGATCAAGAATGTGGACAACGGTCAAAATACATTTTCTTTTCAGACATCCCAAAATACTTCTTGGTTTAGTCAAAATTACGTGACAGCAAAAAAATTATGCAAGTATGCATCAGAACAATGAGCAAATATATAAGAACCGTTCATATTGAGTATATTGAAACTAAGGCCCCTATTTCAATTTCGAAATATCAAATAAAAATGTGGAGGATGATCTATAATTTTTTCAACGTGCATAAAATGTCGTAAGATATTAATTTTATTTTAATTGGTGTCATATAAAATAATAGTTTCCGTCAGACTAGAAAATGTTATTAAATATATAAAAAGATACAGAAACAAGCATATTCTCACATAAAATCCTTGAATTAAGAAATGGCGGGGGCCGCGCGAACGCGTACCCCCTCAGAAACAAATTACGACGTCCACTCTGCCACTTGGGCAGATGGTAAGCCAGGGCTCCCACCAAGTGCAATGTGGGCCCCTAGCCTAGGCCATGAGCCTTCTTGATCGCTCATTGACCCCGTCCAGGTAAGTAATTTGAAACGTCGAACCCCCAGCTCCTTTTATAGATCACTCGAGTATCCAGCGCTATTTGTACTGTGCATGTGGGACTAAAAAATCGGGAAGACTACAAACCGGAATGAGCATCAACTTTTGAGTAGACTGGGGAGTGGGGACCATTCGGGACTTTTAATATTTTAAGGCTTGTTTATATTATTGGGCCTGGGCCTGATTTCTTAAAAGGAAGTTCAAAATAAGTCGTGATTAAATTTCAAATAATATTTTTTGCTAATTTTTTAAGAAAATGTATAATCTAAGCCCGGGTTATTAGTACTTATATAGTGATGCGAGCATAAGAATCCCAACAATTAATTGTCTTTAAACCGTTAAACGTGTTATATATTAGAAATGAGGAACATTTTGTTATTACCATTTACTAGTGTAGAATATATTTTTGACAGCACTTGCTCTTCATTCTTTTAATCTGATTCACAACTTGAAATAGCTCTAATTTGGATCCAAATTTGGGTTTTAGAGAATCCGGACCCCTAAACAAGCGGGTGTGTTAGACACAGGATTGGCAGTGTTTTAATTCACATCCTCCTTCATAACATAAGAGAAATAGTAATGAAGACAGGATTTTTTTTTTTATTTAGAATTAATGGAAAATTTGTTACTGAAACAAGCCTTGCATGCGCTGATTTTATGTTACTAGCCTCCACCGATTCCTAGGATGGGTGGAGCAAAAAAAATCAAAACCACACCGGTCCTAGGGACCGGTGTAGCTCAATTTTCGTCCGCCACAGCACTGCACGCAGGATTACACGAAAAAAAAAAAGAAAGCTGCACCGATCCTGTGGATCGGTGTAGCATAAATATTAGTCCACCGATCCCATGGATCGGTGCAGTTTTACCTTTTTACCATTAACCCTACCGCAGCCTTCTTCTTCTCTTCCCGATCTCCATTTTTCTTTCTTCTTCCTTCTATTTTTTCTTATTTTGTTTTTTTCAGATTTAATAGAGGAGTTATCATATGAACAGATCGCCACCACCATTGTACTCAGCATCGTCTTCTGATTATTATTGTGAGTTTTTTTTAATCATATGCTTATATTTAGTGTTATAAAATTGAAAAATATTTAGAGTTTGATTTAGTGTTTATTTTTTACTCATATGTTTATATTTTAGTTTTTTTTACTTATATGTTTATATTTTGAGTTTTTTTACTCATATATTTATATTTAGTTTATTTTTTACTCATATGTTTATATTTATTGTTTTTCTGTACTCATATATTATGTAGTGTTTTTTTATATGTTTATATATTTAGTGTGTTTTTTTTACTCATATGTTTATTTAGTATTTTTTTTTACTCATATGTTTATTAATTTAGTGTTTGATTTTTGTTCAGCAAAATGTCACTGCTATTGATCAATGTGTATTATGGTGGTAACCTCCAAAGCACTTCAACAGGTGTTGGTTATGACATAGGGGCTGCATTTACCTTTACTGTATCTGATTCTACCAGTTTTGCCATTATAAGATGGCAAATATACGTTGGACTTGAATTGCTTCCGAGTCAAGTCAAATTGACAATCAGGGTACGTATGAACACAGCACCGCCCGGATCGTACCATTTCTCACTATTTCGAATAGAAAATGAGGAAACTTGGGTTGTCATTAAACAAACTGCAGCTCAAGTGGCTGGATTTAAGGTTATAGAATTGGTAGCTGAGGCGCACCAGGCTAGAAACCAAACCAGTTATGATCCGTGTCCAGATAGTTTGCCTGGAGGTAGTAACACACCGTCGGTTCAGACCGGCTTTGAAATGGAATGCAGATATGGATGAAGCAGAGGCTGAAATGAACGACCGAGAAATATTGAAGGATTGGCACAACTCAATCCCATTCCTCAATCGAGGACCTAAGCATCCATGTTCCTCATTCCACGATGAATTGCCAATGCCATACGCGGATCGTGCATTTTTTGCAAACCCCCCCCCCCCCCCAGGTTAGATGAAAAATTTGCTGAAGGTCAAATGTTTGAATCCAAAGCCAAACTAATATCAGAACTTGCTAAATTTCACCTAACCAAAAACACAGAGTTAGATGTGCTAAACAGCAACAGAACAAAGTATAGAGTTAAATGTAGATCTTCTAAATGCAAATGGAAGCTGTATGCAATTGTAGTACCATATGCCATTAGCTTGCCATATGCCATTTGTCCCGGGATCTTCACCAAATCTATTGCCTGCATAGTGAATTGCATCACTCGAGAAATCTGCATAACACATTTCGAACTGTCACATATTGCACATTATTATTGAAAAATCTAATTTGATTGAAAAAATAAATAATGTACGAACCACACGAGAATGCCTATGACCATGAGGAACGTACTCCATTGTTGCAACATCTCCTGTCCGTGGGGGAGGCTGACGTCGTAGAGCTTCCGGATTGTTATCTGATAGATACACTGATCTCATACCACGCGCGTTGAACCAATGCATGTACATATGATGCCTCCCCATGTCATATGGTCTCCGCTCTCTAATTAGTATTGCAGGCTTCTCGATGAACTCACTATGAGTAATCTTCCAACAACCATCCATTGTTGCGTTGCCATCGTGATGCCACGCTTCTCTTAAATAACTGATCTCATCAAATGGGAGAGGAGGAGGAGGCGGGATCTCTTGGTACCTACCAAACTGGCGCATGACCCTATCCGCATGCTGATACTCTACCATCCAGAAATGGATCACGTAACCGCAGCTCATCCAATACCTCTTTTGTCCTCGAACATGTCTAGGTAACTGATCATAGTAATCAACATATGGTCGCCAGTTAACTGTCTCATCAGCTAGTCTGTCGAAGCTATCTCTATATGTGGCTGTACCACCTGTCAAAAAAAATATAAATTTTAAAAAACAATTATAAATCTATCGAATTCATCTCGAATTATAAATCTTTATACCTAAGTGAGGGTTGTGTTTCCACAAATGTCGAGTGGTCCACTTCACACCGAAAGCATTTCTCGTATCCTCATCTTCACCACCGAAGGGAGGTGGCGCTTCCCTGGGATTAGGCCGACCAATAGTAAATTGAGTCCATGACCAAATTTGTAACAACAACATCGGACCCGCTATCGTGTCTACTCCTGCGAGGCAAGCACGCGACAACTCTCGATAGAGATGTGCGAGTACGGCACCTCCCCAATTGTATTCTTGTGGAGTCTCTAGATCATTAATGAATTGCAAGTACATTGCAGGGACTCCATCCGTACTAGAATCCGGAAACATAACTGACCCGAATAAATCCATACAAAAACCTCGGGTGTACTGTGCAGCTCTCTCATTACTGTCCCACTCTTGTAAGGGTTGACTAAATTTGGCCCGCACCCATTTCAGTCTAATCGAATAAGCAGAGACGGACAATCGTTCATTCGATGTGTTAGGATTATAAATCCTATATTTATATGGCATTGTCTCAATGAGGTCATTGTAAAACAGAGCCGGATCAGCCCCTAGATCATACTCTAAGTATGGGTTCCAATCAGTATCGCTGGTGCCAGTAATCGGGTCACCTGCAAATTAAAAGAATTATACAATCAACAATTCACCTTAAAAAAAATAGTGTTTTAAACTAATCGATAAACAACTTAAATTAGTTAATTACCCTTAATCGGTAAGCCCCATAGACATGCAACGTCTTCCAACGTCACTGTCATCTCACCGACAGGTAGATGAAATGTATTGGTCTCCGGCCTCCACCTCTCAACCAGAGCACTAATCAAATGCGGATCAATCTTGCAATCATTAAGGCGAGCAATTTGATACAACCCTAATTTCTTTAGAGCATCTTCCATCCGATTGTTGTAAATAATACGAGTCTTATGTGAATTTATCTGGTTCAATGAAGAGGAAGGCTGCCAAAAAGAAATAAAACATTATAAACCCTTCAAATATTTCATATAATATTTATTTGCAACAAATAATTAATAGATATAATCAAAATTACCATATCACGAACTTTCCATGCTCTGTGGTTCTGTGGTGCTAATTTCAACAGCTCCGGATAATTCACATTATCCATTGACTCTGTTAGAAAATTTGATAAACAATATTTTTGCAACTAATGAGAGTCATCACACATAATTATATAAACAAACATTTTTTTCAAGCATATGGCTACAATAATCAAAATTTATGTAAACAACATATCATCTAATTTTGATTTTAATTTTAAACATCATGAATATTACTAATTTTATACATTATAATTTTATCTAATTTTAAACTTCATGAATATTACTAATTTTACACATTTATAATTTTATCTAATTTTAAACATCATGAGAGTCATCACACATTTATCTAATTTTATACAAATTATAATACATATTACTAAAAAGTTACATTATACTACATAAATACTTAATTACACAAATTTATTCTACATAAATACTAAATTACACTAAATTAACATCAAATGAACTATAAATTAACACTACATTAGCACTACATTACACTAAATTAAAATCAAATAAATGCTAAATTAATACTACATTAGCACTAAATTACACTAAATTAAAATTAACACTAAATATACTCCAAATTAACACTAAATTACACCAAATACTAATTTCACACTACATTTCACAAAAACAATCTAAAAATACTAAACAAACTAAATTAAATTAGTTATTTATTTTAATTCGGCTAAAATAAAAAAATTAAAAAAAGAAGAATTTTTACCTTATCAAAATCGTAGATCTGAAGAGTTTCTAATTCTCTTCGATAATCTGAACATTTTGAAACAATTGGATGGAAAAATGGTTGAGTATATTGAAAGAATAAAAAAAAAGAAAAAAAAAGAAAGAAGAACTCACCGTTGCAGAAGAAGGCTCGGACGGGGGAGAAAGAAGGAGAAATGGGCGAGGTCGCGGGTGTGAATTTGAGAACAAAGCTCCACCGATCCGTAGGATCGGTGTAGAGATTTATGGGATCTTCTGTGGCCGAGTGCTGTGGCGGACGAAAATTGAGCTACACCGGTCCCTAGGACCGGTGTGGTTTTGATTTTTTTTGCTCCACCGATCCTAGGGATCGGTGGAGGCTAGTTACGTAAAATCAGCGCATGCAAGGCTTGTTTCAGTGACAAATTTTCCATTAATTCTAAATAAAAAAAAAATCTGAAGACAGTATATATTGCTCGTAAGATTTATACTTCAATAAATAACAAAATAGTAATTTGTGTTTTGTAATAACATTTAAGATGGAATTAATGCTTCAAGCTCTTACAAAAAAGTTCACCTTGGGAATATCCATGACTCGGTTCCCTTATTAGAAGAATTCGCTTCCAGAATTGTTTTCTTTAGTAGGGGAAATGCCTACTGAATTTCATTTACCAAAATATTGGAGCACAAAGAAATAAGAAAAATACAAAGACAATGAAAAGAAAGCTAAAGAAAGATTAAAAAAAAATTACACCCCATAAGCATGGTTCGTATGCGCTTTGTTCAATGAGACTATGTACGTGTAATAAGCCTGCACTATACGCTTATATCTTTCTTTTCAAAGTTCAAACATTCAATCTGAACCTTTCAATGTGAATTTCATGCAAAAATATGCTTGCAAACCTAATTTTACATTTTTTTTTAAACTTTTTTAATTAGATAGGTAGAAAATAACTAGATTTCAAAATTCTTAACCATCCAAAAGCAGCGGTTTTCTACTTATTTAAAAAAATAGTCAAAAATTCTTAAAAATGTAAAATTTGGTCTTCAAGTACATTTTTACATGGAGATCATGTTTAACGATTCGGATTATTGTTTAAATATTACAAATAGAAATATGAGTCCATAGTAAAGATCAATCACTTCTGTTCAATTTGTTATTTTCGTCGTTTTTATGATGTCTGTGTGGTTGCCATCATATCGATACATAGTGCTACCAGATATGAGCAAAACAAAACAGTAATGCAAGCTGTAAGCCCTGTTGTTATATGTTACAATAAAACTTACTGAAGATAGATCTAAGGAGGGTCTTTATAATGGAATTTTAATTTAATTGCAAAACTGACAGAATGCAATTATGAAATATTGAATCTCTAATGGTACCAGCTCAGTACCTACCTTTTTCGCAGGTGAGCTCAGTACCTTCCTTACCTATATATAAAATAGTAAATTCTCTCAAACATGGACTGTCACGTTATTGATGCCACACAAAATTTATTGTATATACAATTTTTTGGCATTGAAACTATCCTACTGGACTTGATCAATTGATAAAGCTATCTCAGTTGGATTAGTATATTTGGGGTAGGTGTGAAAGGAATAGCAAGAGAAAACAAAGTAATTTATATTGCATATCATCCTTCAGAAAACCTAACAGCTCAATTTAAAACTTTATTTTGAAACACCAAATTGTCTCAAGTTCTAACTTTTCAATTACGCAATTTACTGTGGTAATTCTCTTGGTTTTCTTGTATTCATTCAAATTTGCCATATATGGTGCCTTATTTAAATATATAGATTAGCAATTAAACCACAACTAAACACCCAAAAGGAGAATTTTCATCAACAAAGCTATTCAGGGATGATGCAAATTGTGTTTCATATTTGTAGAAATCAATGGATCAAGGAGAGTTAGAATTCCGTCTTTCTTATAAAATAAATTCAAAGAAATCATTTAGCAAGCAAACTACTATAGTAATTTCCAACTTATTCAAGGTTCATCACTACATATTTTGACAAACATAATTAATATTCAACATGCATTAATTGCTAATTTGATGAATGATAATATGACAAGACCGAATATAGAGTTTGCACAGTAGATAGAAACAAAAACATAATTGCAGCGATAAATGATATGATCGACCACGGGTTGCTGAAGTAATTGCGGTATAAATGCGCCCTGTACTTGTGCCACCTAGAATCACAGTACTTTTTCACTTTTTTGAAGAGCATAGCCTGGTGGTGCTCCTCGTAATCGAGATAAGAGCAATACCTGAGCTGGTTAAAAAACTCAGCCGCCGCCTTCTCATCTGCCAACGTATTCTCTATAATTTCATGCTGCTGCAATATCAGGACATCTCTTGACGTGTTCACTATGCAATCCATGAAGACAGCATAGCTTGTCAGTGGCTTTTCTTTCTGGCTAATGCACTGCTCAAATGCTATGAGGTTCATTAATTGGGGCCTTGTTGCTTCGTCAATCGAGGTGTAAGGTATCGTGAGCACACCATTGGAAAAGTTTACATTGAAAATGCTCTTTGATTTGGCCTTCTTGAATGTTATCCCCGCATCTTTAAGCTGGGTTGCACAGGGGACCATTCGCGGTTTACGCTTAGCATTGTTAGCAATAATCTGGAGACGCCTGCGCATTGTTATGATCTTTTTGATACTAGCGGACATAAGAGGAAATACCTTTCTTGGCCTCGAAAATTCGAACGCAAGCAACTTCTGAGAGGACATGTATCTGTCGTAGTAGAAATAAAGCAAATGGTCGAAGTTTTGATCTGCCTCTGGTAATGGCAAGGGCTCGTTTTTGTGCTGGAGAAAAGTAACCAAGAGTTGAGACAAAGAGGCTTTTGGGATCTCACTCTCTTGACTACTGGAGTCAAAGTTGGACGGGGTTTGTGAGCTATAGGTGTCGTCTATGCCCGAATAAAGATCGAACACACGCTGCAGCACAAAGAAAGGGATCTGGTTCTCGAGCATCAAAAGGTCACTCTTTATGAGAGGAATATTCCAGCTGATATCATAAATGATATCAGTTACCTCCTGAAATTTAGCCAATTGAATGATAAAACAGGCATCAAATAATAGCATCTCAACAAACTGATCAGAATCCATGTCGATTTTCTCATAGTAGCATCTCCGTGCCATTGGCTCCAACCCTCTTAAAACCTCGAGGTACTTATTCAGGGTGATATTAGTGTTTTGAGAGAGAAATTTGCTTACGTACCACCATTTTTGTGCTTCCATACATTTGAGGTGCTCACGATCTCTATGGTATGGGCCGATTGAGACAATCCGTGGCTCGTAGAAGTTCTTGTTCCACTCTCTGATGTAAGAAGGCACACGGAAAATGGTGTGTGGTTTATCTGTGTCCGCCACTTCAAAAGGTAATTTATCGAGTTTGTTCTTGATATTTAGCGCCAAAGGATCATCGGTTCTTATTTCGATAGCTAAATGGTCAAACTGTGCCATCGTATCTTTCTTAATTTCACAAGTTATTCTTTCTAATGTGTCGTGTATTGAAACCAAGTCCTTCCTACAAAATAAAGGGCAGCAATAAATTGTCTACTCTGGTTTCAAAAATTATACTATTTTAAAGTACCTTGTTCCGGTGTATCAAAGAGAATGCAAGGGAAAAAACACCATCAGTATTTTTTATTTTAGAACCAAAGTTCTTATGTATTACATGATGCAAAAATGTATTTAATTTAATGTCAATATATCTGGAACTGAGAACTCTGACGCTTTTTCGTATGTGAATTAATAAAATTTAGTTTCTTTATTGTATTAGTTTAAGCTTACCATATGACAACTCTGAAAACCGAAATGGTTACTTTGAAAAAAGTTGGCAAGAAATTTTTATACCAGGAGTTGGCAAAGTTTCTTGCTTCAAATAGGCTCGAAATCTTGTTTTTTCAGTCGTAGGGTATCGATCCAATAGAAATGCTTTTAAACCAGTTTTCATTAAGATTTATTTTACAAATACCTACTCATGCCAGATAAGAATTAATAATATTTGTTATTTTCAGACCGAAGGGGACACTGTTCCCCTTTGCTATCTCACTTGCTGTCAGAGATAGAATGAAAATGTGGAATTTGACAGGTTTTATTTTTTCCTCTTATTTAGCCCTGACCGTCTTCCGTTTCACTGGTTTTTATATGCTTCGATTTAGTTTATTTGTACAATTTCTTTGTAGTATACCTGTGGACTTTTATGGAAACAATGGAATTAGCTTTGTATTTACCAGTACCGAACCAGTAACTTTTTCTCAAAAATATATATAGAGAGAGAGAGTGTGGCTAAATTGCTACCGGGACTATATTTTATTATGTGATGTTCAAACAACAAATCCAAACCGTTAGATGTTCAATCTATATTAAAATCTAATTGGACACCAAATTTTACATTTTTTGGATTTTTTTTTTTTACTATTTATTAAGCCACTTTGAAAATTGCCGATCCAGCGGTCTAGAAATTTTTACTGTTTTACTGTTTATCGGATTTTCAAAGTGGTTTAATAAATAGTAAAAAAAATCTAAAAAATGTAAAATTTGGTCTACAGTGAGTTACGAAGTAAAACATATTTTTACTTCACATAATATCTTTATTTTCAAAATTCAAATAATTGATCCAAACCGTTAGATGTTTAATCTATAATAAAATATTTTTGGAAACTAAATTTTACACACACATATATATGTGTGAAATTTCTTTAAAAACTTACCGGATAAATTAATAAAGAGTGAGTCTATGGTACTATGCATATCACGGGTTGGCCCGTGCTACGGCTCAATATTCGATTTTAATTTCAAAGTCCTAACGGTCGATCCGAACCGTTCATCTTGTTCTCCATATTAATATGTGTTTGGAGACCAAATTTTACATTTTTTGAAATTTTTTTACTATTTTTGTAGATATTTAGAAAATCACTTGATCTGAAAATTCTGGACCATCCAAAAACAGTGATTTTCAATAAATCTAAAAAAATAGTAAAACAAATTTCAAAAAATGTAAAATTTGGTCTCCAAATACATATTAATATGGAGAACAAGATGAACAGTTCGGATCGACCGTTAGGATTTTGAAATTAAAGTCGAATATTGAGCCGTAGCACGGACCAACCCGTGATATGCATGCATAGTACCAGAGACTCACTCATTAATAAATATTATCAACTTCCCCGAGTTTCGCTATGGTGCTTGGCAAAGTACAAAAGTGTTGTACGTTGAATTAAACTCTCGATGTTAGAATTTGAATGGCTATTAATTTCAAGCTGTTCAATATGACTTACATATTTAAAAAAAAAAAAAAAGATTCGTTTTACTTCTTTTGTGATAGGGAAAAAACCATTACTTCTGGATGTGTTTCATCCGTCTTATTGAACAATATGGCACAAATTAGTTCATCGGCTAATTAAATGATTTTCATTGACACCCCCATGGCCAAAAAACCAAATGTAAATCTTAACCTTGAATTTATATATAGGAATTCCAACAAACCAACAAAAAGGAAATAATTTCACTTATAAGGTAAACTAATTAAAACAACAAAGTGTACCTCTTCTTGGGAATCTAGGATGTGGATTCTCCAGGAAAGAATTGGAACAATGGTTTTTTGCTTCTCATCCACTCGCTCTATGTATCTCTCTACCTGCTATATATGTGAATATCTAGGATCTTTATTCTTTGATACTTGTAGACATGTACTATATATATATATATATGATGAAGTGAACTTTATGCTAGTGGATTCTTAAACTATAATAAATAAGCCTTTTGCTAATGTAGTGGACTAATGGGCCCTGAATACAAAGTAACTGTATTTATAGGCGATAGATATTGTTGAGAATTAAGGATCTTCTGAGGCGAATCTCATGCATAACTTTTCTTAAAGAGTTTCGGTATATATCTCAACATAACTTTTTACAGATGCTTTTTTTTTAGAGTTGAATATGTGTTTCTCTCTAAAAAAACAGAGCTCGTGCTAAGCCTATATGGTTGAGGGGAATTCAACTTAATCTCCATTTAATAGGAATGACATTTTTAGCCCGTGTCCGAGTCTGATAGCTGATCTTACTCCAATACTCTATGATTAAATATTTTTTTAGTAAAATTAAGGATTAAGCTATCCAACTAGTTTAATATTAACAAAGGATTTCTAATTAGATTTTAAACCTAAAAAATATTAGAGAAGTGTTCAAATGCCTCTATTTTTTTTGTCTCTATTTTCAAAAATATTAATAAATCAAAATTTAAAATTTAAAAATCAAATTAAAATCGTTGGATATGATCTACATCATTCATCTATGTAGATGAATGTACATATAAACAATTATGAAATTTTAATATTGTGGAGACATAAAAAATAAAAAAAGATTTGAACCATTCTCAAAAATATTATTATCTTTATCAATAGATGAAATATTGATTCTCTCAGTGATTAAATATTTAAATCGGTCAAAGTTAAACATGTGTCACATTAGGTGATGTTGGCTTAGGTACTAGCCCGTGTGATACATCCAATTAATACTGTTTTTATTTGGGTAAATATTACTAGATATATTATGAGAGGATTAGAATTAGATATATTATGAGAGGATTAGAATTAGGATGTTTCATTAAATATTTTAGTGAGTTTAATTCTAAATTTTATTGAATTGTTTTTAAATTACGAAATCAAATAGTTAAAAACTAATCTATTTCATGAGTAATGTATTTCATGTTATATTTATAAATTTTTGAATTAATTTAGTATAAAGTCAAGCCGTTAAAAATGATAAACATATTAAATTTTACTTATGTTCTTTTTCTTTTACCATGTGACTTATACTAATTAATTCAAAAAATAATAAATTTGATATGTAAACGTATCACTCGTAAAGTAAATCAGTTTCAATAATTCAGATTCATCATTTCAAATCATTATGATAGATTTTATTTTGAACTTAATCTTACCAAATAATTAGTAGATTAAAAAAACACCCTTGCCCTTATACACTCATAAAAAAAATATAATTCCGTATGCATATATAACAAATAAAATATATTTTTTTATTTCCTTCATATGTCAGAACTTTATTATTTATTTTTTTCATAGCATGTCTGGACTGCTCAAATTGGATTCTCCGTAAAATACATTATCTCATAAATATACTTTCTTGAATTTTATAATTTTCAAAGTTGTAATAATAACTGTAGACATTAAACATTTATAAAGTTAATTATATAATATGGAGCTTGGTGAGCTTAACTCCAAAACATATCAAATTAGTTTCAAACGATAAATTCAAATCATTAAACTGGTCTACTACACAAGTAATGCATTTACATGTTAAATTTAATAAAAATAAAATAATAAAATTTAGCGTCATATGATAATTTTGGAGTCATCGTTTGCATTAACTCAAAACAACATTTTTTTGAGTTAATACATATTGACCGTTCAATTGTAAACAGATTCTATCAGCCTCTGCCTAAAATATAGGTGGTCTTTAATATTAGTGCAGATTTAATTTACACAAATTTTAAAACTGATCAGACGGTCCAGATGCATTAACTCAAAAGATTCCTTTTTGAGTTAATGCAGAGGATACGAGTTCATAATTTTGAGGTGGCAGCGCCATATAAAATTAAACTTGTTGGGGGTCGTTAGATGTGGTTGATGGCGTCAGAAACTGTCGGCAAGGAAAGGAAACACGTGTTTTTCACTTAAATTTGAGTTGGATCTTAATTAGGCCCTGTTATACTTGTAAATTCTCAAACATAAGTTAATTGACAGCATCTTAATTATGATACATGCACGTCATGACACTTTATTTAATTGCTATATTGAACACAAACATTAATTATCAATTTCTAACATTTATTCCGAGATTGTATCTTTGAGCCCCTAATCTCTAAGTATGTATTCGGCACCTCAACTAATAACTTTTTTAGAGCTGCTTAGCTCTCTAATTTTACCGAATGGCCGTTTCTTAGAGGGACTTAAAGCCTCTCCTTAGACAAAAAAATTTAAGGCGAGTGTTCTCCTTAAACGATTCGCTTTCTTTGTGTCTCCTTAGTGTTTAAAAAAATATGTTATTTTGACAATTTTGCTTCGTTTGAAGAGCTTCTTAAGGTCTTTTTATTATTTAATTGTTTTTTAAGTCTCTTCAATGCTTGAATAATTCCTTAGACAAAAAAAATTTATCTTCTCTGTAACTTTTATAGCTGAACAATTACTTCTTTGAAGAAATTAAATATTTAATCCTGACTCTCTCAAGCAAGATTGCCGAACACCTAAATCCTAAACTCTAAGCAAGTCCGGGTGGCTAACTAAAGCACTGCACAAAACAAAGTGTGCATTCAATGGACAGGGTGACTTGAAGTCAAGGTCAATTGTCCTCGTGGATAAATTAATTTTCAATAAGAAACGTGTATGATTTTTGCTCTTTCCAGTTGATAGATATTTTTTTCTGATTGATGCTCAGATTGTCCTGCTAACCATCAAAATAAAAACCCAAAGTAACTAGCATCACAATCTCCAATTATTGCAATATAATGTATATAATATAGGTATGTTTGGTTTTAATGTTATAATAGTTAGAATAGTAAAATTGATGTTTATCTTATTAGAATAACATATTTTAATTTTTTGTGAGAATAACTTGTTCTAATAAGACATATAAGTTTGATTCGCTATTATAGCTATTCCAACTCAATCAAATACCAAATAGAATGGTGTGTGGGTTATATATATGTTGTTGTACATGTCATTTTTGTCTAGTTGTAGACTAAGAGTATGTTTAGATGTGTCAAGAATAAAAGTCATTTTAGAATAGAAGTTATTCGAAATAGCAATGTATATCAAAATAATATTTTTGTTATTCCAAATAACTAGAATAGCTGCTATTCTATATTCCTTGTGTTTCGTTGCAAAACAATAATAACTAGAATAACTTTTTTGCCATTTGTCTTATTAGAATAATCAAATTTAACTTTTTTTTAAGAATAATCCATTCAATCCCATCCAAACATAGAATAAGACAAAACAGTTGAATTCACTATTCTAACTATTCAATCATATCCAAATAAAGAACAAGCTATTCCGCATTAATATTAAACATTCTGATCTATTTTAAGATTTATGTAGATTAAATCTGCACTAATATCAAAAGACCTCCTATATTATAAGCAAAAATCAAATTAATTTCGTTTAAAATCAAACAGTTCAAATTTATTACCTCAAAATATATTTTTTTGAGTTAGTGCAGGGGATAATCATTCCTAAGTTGTGTGGATTGGGATTGAGAATCGTGTATTCTTATTTCTTTAGATAAAGTAAACTTTGTACTTTTTGACAATTGGGGGCAAAAATTGATATGATTGACAGAGCTCCCACAAAAGCTTATTATTGACCTAAAAAGCGCGTAAGGTCTTTAACATCAAAAAAAAAAAAAAATTGACCTAAAAAGAATGACAAATATTCTCGCTTGTTATGGAGCGAGCTGTACAGCCGTGCAAACTACTATTAATTACCTGTTCGCTTTTAAGAGTGTAAACGGAGCGGATAATACTTATATTATATCTATATCTATGTTTTAACGAGCGGATACAGATAATATACAGACCAAAATTTTTAAAAAATATATATAAATAAAAAAATTATTTTTTCTGTATAATTATAAATCTACCATAGCGCATCTATGAAATTTGCACCACATCTAAGGAATGCAGTCCAAAATAGTAAATTGCATTCTGGAATCACTGAAAGTTCGAAGGAAAAAAAAAATGGGGTCGCATTCTCTAGATGCGGATCTCAGTCTAGAACTGCATCTAGCGGTTCCAGTGAAAGAGTCTGCATTTGCTAGATGAGGCAATGGTAAATTTATAATTTTACAGAAACCGTGATTTTTTATTATTTTTTTTTTGAGAAATGGTAACTTTAAATAATTTGAATCTACAGATACAGATATCAAAATTCAAAATAAAATATGTCTTAAACAAATATAGATACGGACAGATAATCCACATATACAAATGCTAATTGAATAATTATCATATAATTGAATATACAAGTTTTAAGATATAAATACCAAATTAACAAAATTAAGAAAAATAAATTTGAAAATTAAAATTATATATTGAAAAACTTATATACAACACCGCTTCAGAACTAAACAAAAAAATTAACTTCATCTTTAAAATATTCAAAAATTAACAAAAGAAATATTTATATTTATGATTAATATCCTATTTCAGTTCAACTAATCAAACTGAAATTTACTTTAGTTTGTTCGATTCAGTTCTTATTGTATTTCGGTTCACTTCTGTTCAGTTTGATTTTTAAAAGCCATTTCAAACTTTAGTTTGCATATATTTTAATTCGGTTTGAACCGACGAACACCACTAGTGCCAGCCTTTCTATTGTAAAATAAGAATTAAAAGGATGAGTGTTGTTTTCTATCACTAAAATTATTGTGTGGCATTAGAATTAACCTTCTCTTGTTTGAATCATTAGATTTGCTTTAGAACCGAAGGATGGAAAATATAGTTTAAGCAAGACATATATGTAGTTTTTGCTTGGTATCCTGCACAAAAAAAGTCATTGATATACATATTTCATGAGCATTAATTAATAATTATATCAGAGGGCCTTTTCTAATTTAGGGCCTGTTCGGCAGACCTTTTGGGAAAGGGAATGAGTATGGGCTGTGCAAAAATTGAACTGATTTTTACTGTTCACGTGAAAAAAAAAAATTTCAGTTCAACTAAATTTTTGTTTTCCCACGTAAACAGTGATGTTGAAAAAGTTGGCCGAACAGGCCCTTAGGGAGCGGAAAATTTAAACCATATATCAAAAATTGGATCTAAAATGTCTGATTTGTTTTGAGATTTATGCGAACGAATTTATTTACAACTTAATAAATTTAAACCGTCTATGCAAATTTTGATATAAATATGATAATTTAAGACCGATTTTGATAAATCTTTATGCAAAACTTTTTGGATAAAACCCATGCCCAACAATTGCATCAAAGAAAACTAACATGTCCATTTTGTTTAAAAAAAAATTAAATTAAATCATTCTGCATGAGTTGAGAAAACATTATAAAAATTAATAAGACAAGATATTGTCAAGAGATTCTAACTTTTTTTCTTACTCCCGGTCAAATAATTGCTACGAATAAAACCAGAACAATTTTTTTTATTACAAATTACTGTAATGGTCTTGATTGAGATGATATGACAAATGAAGTTTTCTTTAAATTTGGAAAATACCATCAATTAAACCCTAAACCTATCATTTATAACAAACACTACATTTTTTTGATTATGACAAACACTAAAATATTTTATTTTGTTAGTAAGTATACCGAATTTTTTTTAGAAACCATAAATAAAAAATAGATTTTACCAAACCAACTTGAATGCTTTCTATTTTACAAAAATCATAAAAACTGAGATGTTATTTCGGTCCCAACCGCTTCACAGATTTCAAGAAAAAAATGTTGAAAAATTGTAAAAATACCTTGGACCGGATTGTCATTTTGGTTCTGGAAAAAAAAAAGTTCAAATCAAAATGGTATTTCAGTTCTTATAATTTTTATAAAAATAAATAAATAATCATATTCGTGTCATAATTTTTTTTAATTATGGTTTATAAAAAAAAATCAGTATACTGGGTCTGCTAAAAATATCTGTGAGATTCCTTTTTGTCACTCCAACATCTGGGGACCAGCACCACTGCCCAATGGTACTGGTAGCTATCATTTGCAATTTTTAATGGATATAAAATAATATTTCACGAAGACTCGCTTGACTTCAATCTAAGCCAAGAAAACTTCTCCAACATGTCACACGTGACGTTATCGCACTGGCCAACGCGGTTCTGTAACTTTTTGTTCAATTTTAAGGTGTGGTGTCAATATCTTAATTCTTCCTAAATAAATTTATATGAACAAGGGGATATATACCGATGAGATTACAATGATCGTGACTTTTATATAGAAAATTGATTCCATGTCATTTTAAAATGCTAAATTTAGAAAAATGTCATTTCAAAATTTCTATTTTATTAATTGTCATCCCAAATCATATTTATTAAAAAAAAATATCATAATTAATAAATTATTATATATTTATAATAAAAATAAACAGAATATATTGTATTTTGAATAGTATTTTTGTATATTTCAAAAAACACCCTCACCATTTCTTTTGTAACTTAATGGGTCCGATTATAAATATTTTTGTTCGTCTTTCTCTCTTCATCTCCCCCATATTTGTGAGATAGTTCTCCAGGCGAAGTCACCGAGACTGAGCCAATCTCGCAAGTGGTGAGCCCTCTCAGTTGAAGCCACCCAAACTTTGTTCTCCTAGTCGATGTCCTCCGCCTCTCCTCCCAATCGCAACCAAGTAAAAATCAGGGAAATTGAGCAAAAGTTTCAATTTGACCCATTTAAGTAAATTACTTAGAAAATAAAAATATATAATCAGATATTTAGGTGTATCCCTAAGAAGAGAGTAAGAGTAAAAATCTTCATGAGAATCAACTATATCTATTAGGTTTGCAACACTAAAGCTAAAGCAGGAAGGGTATATGTGCAATTATCAAATTTTGGAGAGTTTCAGTAATTAATACCATCCATGCAGCAAACTGAACACAGGGATATTGTTTCTTGACTCTCATTTTCACCTCCGACCAAGGTGCAGAGACACCCCATGCAGCAAATTTGTTTTTGTTGGTATTTTGTTTTTTTTCATTTTTCAAATCCATCCAGCAAATTTTGTTGGACAGCCAGCAAATACCTGCGTTAGAAGAGAAAAAGAAATTTTGAAGATCAAGAGTATTTCAGTCAGTTCAATTGTAATGTAAATTGTTAATTTAAAATTATACATTAATATGGTATTTGTGGCATTTTTTTTAATAAATGTGATTTGGGATGGCAATTAGCAAAATAGAAATTTTGGGTGGCATTTTTCTAAATTCAGCATTTTAGAGTGGCATGAAACCAATTTTCCATTTTTTCTAAATTCATTTTGTCAATCTGAACCGTTCAACATGATATTTTTACTAAAATATAATTGGAGATGAAATTTTATAATTTTTTAAAAGAACTTTACTATTTTTTAAGATAGATACAAAAATATTGTTTTTGGATCATTCAAAAGCAATGGTTTTCTACCTATCTTAAAAAATAGTAAAAAAGTTTCAAAATTTTAAAAATTTTATTATCAACCATATTTTAGTATGAATGTCATGTTGAGCAGTTTAAATCGATGATATAGATTTTAAAGATAAAAATATAACATATGAGGTATAATGAGGTATTGGAACCTCTCTAGATAGATATAGTCTTGATAATTATCTCGCTCTATTCTAAACAACTTATTTTAATATACATAGTATAAATATTGGGTTATTGACTGCAAATTATGAGTTTGTTAACATTAAATACTCCTGATGGAACTAATTAACAAACTATTAGTTGAAAAATGAAGATTTTTAATTACCATCTACACATGATATTTTTACTTTTAACTTGATAAAAAATAGTATTAAATTCAAGTTGAACAACTGCGTCAATTTCAAAGGGTATTTACGGTACCTTTCACAGAAACACACTTTCTCTCAGAAGCTACGTCTACTTTGAAGAATGGAAGATCAAAATACATACATCAAAAGTCTCACTTTCATGTTGAGAAGATGAGTACCATAGAGCAATCACATAACACAGAAAGAAATAAAATCAAGAAAGAATCAAAATCAGAACACACAGATTTTACGTAGAAAACTCTCTAGGGAAAGAAAACCCACGGCCGCTCGCCAAAACAAAATCCACTAATTTTTCAAAGTCAGTTACAAACCAATTACAAAGAGATTTAATATATATATATATAAAGAGGAGGGATCAAATGACACCATTTTTTGGTGACATGGAATGACACCGTCCATTTTTAAAGTCCAAATAGTCGATCCAAACCGTTCAACTTGATGGATATGTTAAAATGTACTTACAGATCAAATTTTACATTTTTCTGAATTTTTTTGGGTTTATTTAGAGGGGTTCAAAAATTCAACGGTCTGAATATAGCGATTTTGTTAAATACTTAATAAATAGTAAAAAAATTCAGAAAAATGTAAAATTTGATTTCCAAGTTACTCTTAATATATTCATCATATTGAACGGTTTGGATCGACTATTTGAATTTTGAAATTTCGAAAATAGACATTATCACACAATGTCACCAAAAAAGTGCTGTAATCCGATCCCTCCTCATATATAAAACAAACCCACTAAAAGCCCTAAAAAATAATTTAATCCGGGCCGTACATCCGGATAGGTAACTAGATTAATCTGAGCCGTTGGTTAAAAGAATTAATTTACATGCAATTGACTTTATAATCTTAGACACCGCTTACAGGGAGTTGCCGTCCCCCTGCCACCCCCTACATACTCCTAGAATCAAGCCCACATACATAACATTTCGAACGTTTCTTTCTTAAATAGAAAATGAAAGAAAGGAAATTATCATACAAAGGCGATAGATTAAATAATTTTGTAGTGACATCGAACACCTAATCATAAAAGCAATATAATAAGCTGTTAATATTAACAATCACATTACGTGTGATCGTCAACAACATTAATTAGACAGGAGGAGGATAGAAGAGATTAGAATGAATTATTATATTTCATTGTCACTATTCGGAGTACGTACATAAAACCTAGCTAACAGTCTAGGATCCGGTCCACAATCGCGACTCACACAACCAATCTGAAAGATTCAGCTCAAAATATATGTGGTACATTGTATGAATGCTGTATTTCTATGTTTGTAAACACTAAAAGATTCGGATCAAATTAGGAACAGCAAGATTGCAAGAATATACCAGAAGTAGGTAAGTGGTCAACCAACCTAGCTCATGAATTGTATTATGTGACATATTAAGTTTAAACTCAACCATACTGTTATCTTTATAGCAACTTAACCAACGTATTTGAACTTAAAAAAAAAAAGTACAATGACATGACATCCATTTCTCTTAGACATCTTTTAGTTCACCAAACAAATAAAACTATATACGCAAACTTTTTAAGTATTTCTTTATCAGAGAACAGTTGTGCCGGTTATGCATGGATTAGCATGAAATGCAAGTTGGATGTCAACAGAAAAATTTTGCAAGAAAAATACAACTCTCATTGCATTCCAAATTTATTCAATGTTTATTACTGCACTCGAAGGAGGAGCGAGGAGGGATCAGGGTGCACAACAAGAATGAGACACTTTTCGCAAAGATAAAAAAGTGATTTTTTGCAACATACTACTTTTATTGTTTTTTTTTTTTTTTTTGCAACGATACTTTTTGTGATGAATGACCGTCATAAATACGTTTTTTTCCTCACAAAAGTGCCTACTTTATTGTAGTGGTGGAGAGATTGCCGCAGAGATGGAAAGATCTGATTGAAAGAGAGGCGCTGAGATTTTTATCTTTTTTTTTTTAAGCGATTGAGATCAGTTGAGTTTTGCTTTGGGTTGGGAGATTTTTAGAAAACTAGATTTAAAAGGATAATGTAATTATTCTACATTATTTTAAAAAAGTATACACTAAAACGAGGAATGATTTCAATTGGTTTTGAAGCAAGTGGTTTACATCTGTCAGGAATCAGTATCATCTAATATGAAGTTGAACTGAATTCAAATGCTTGACACCAAAAGAGAAATATGTATATATCTATAATGGGTTATCATTTCACTCAAAGTTATATATAGACTGATGGTCTCAGACCCTCTAGTAGACATTCAGTTGACCAAAACGACAAAAAAATATAAAAAAAAAACAATTATTAGTTGGTTAATAAAATCAGTGTTTTAAAATGTGATTTTGTTCATATATGCAGAAGTCCACTGCATACTATAAATATAGATTTTCATATAAATTTATATATGTGGATTTTCAAAGTGGCTTAATAAATAGTAAAAAAATTAAAAAAATATATAAAATTTGGTCTCCAAACACAATTTAATATGGAGAACAACTTGAACAATTCTGATCGATATTCTGAACTTTGAAAATTGAAAAACGAATTGGTAGCACCAAAACTTAGGAACTACCACTTTGATCTTAGCCAACCTCTCTATATATATATATTTATTTATATTAATATATTTGAATTTATTTTCACATAATGATATAACTAATAATAATTTTTTTCACATAAAAATACAATCAAATTATTAAATTAATCAAGCATATGCTGCATATTTGGACTACATATGTGGTTGCATGCTCAAAACCGTATGGGAGGACCATATAACTATTCTGAACACGATTATCACCTGCATAGACATATGTGGCCGCATCTTAAAACACTAAATAAAACAATGAATTGAGGAAGACTTGCTTGACTTTGAAAAAGCCAAAAAAACTTCAATCCAATTTGACGTCAGTGCACACGCATTCACGCTTACGCTATTTCTCTTGTACCTAAACAATTATTGAGGTAACTTGAGCCGACAATTATTGGAAAAGAGAGGTTCAGTTGTAACTTATAACACCAATTTTAGCTACTGTACCACTTCGAAGGTTCACTTTTTAGTAGGAATGCTTTATTGGGCTCAACATTTTAATTTTCCCTATATCGCTGTTTTTATTTTTATCTGTTTTGATCCGGCCCAGTCTATGTGGGCTTTCCTTGAAGGCCCATATCCGATTGAATTAGAGATAAATTCTAATTGTATCACACAATCCAGAGGCAAACAACTAATTGAATCGTTTGGAGTTTCAAATGTTATAGTGTTCATTGCCATAAATCACTGTTAACGGTTCACTACGGTTGCTCTGTAAGTTTGATGTTTTGGTGGATAAATAGTGTACAAAACGAAGTAACTTAACTGTAACTCTGAAAAGAGCAGAACTTGTGTTAATACTAGCTAGGCTTGAGTTGTCTTTGATGAGTTTCATTAACTAGTTGGTTAATATGAGGAAAACAGTATCATAGGAAACAATACGAGGCAAATAAGAATGCTTAGTTACAATTGTAAGAGTTTGCTTAAACTGGTTTCTGACATTTTTTTTCAAACTTTAATTTCTACCCTTGAACTGGCTGTGAACTCTTTTCGTGATTTTGGTTTCTAATTAGTTTGATGAAGTAATCCAAAGTGCCTTGATTTTGTCTTAAAAATTATGAATAGTTTTGGGTAAAAGAGTAAATGGCCTTAATTAGCTTGGTTTATGGTTTTTGTATTTCTTTGTAAATATTAGTTTGGATAATAGTTTGATCTAACTTGAATTAAAGACATTCAAAAAAATAATGTGTTTTAGTATGAAATTTACAATTACACCTCTCTTTAATAGATGTTATTCTAAGCGCTTTGAAAGAAGAAATTTTTAATTGCCATCAACGGCTTTTTAAATTCTACTTTATCACTACTTCTGGTGATCTGATTTTTTTACAATGTTGGTTCCCACTATTCTTTTTATTAAATTTTTATAATTAAATTAAGAAAATAATAGTTTTATTAAAATATAAATTTAAATTTTTAGAAAAATAATGTGCAATTAAAAGTCCAATAACACAATATTTTTAATTAAAAATGTATATTGACCGTTATTAATAGATGAATGAATCGATGAAGAGAGCAATTAAAAAACACAAGTGTTGAGAAAAACATTTTAAAAATATAAGCAACAATTATAGGGACATTATTATTTTCCAATTAAATAATTCACATGTTTTGAAAAAAGGAGAAAGAGCTCGCTTCTCTCTTTGGTTTTATAAAACAGAATCCTTTTGCCGCCGAGAGTCAGATATTTATAATTAAGATCTTTTTTTTATTGCAAAGCATGATTTAAAATTCGTATTCATAATAAAATCGAATACGTTCTAGCCATATTTGAATAAAGAAATCTAAAATTATTTGATATAACAACTAAGACGATATTGTTTACATAAAGAATTTGCAGATTCGAAATTTAACTTAATTTATTTTTATAAATATGGAAATTTATAAAACTTCTCATTTTATTTAAACATACAATAATCAATTTACCCTAACATCTTGGATAATATTTTATTTTGTTTGAGGCAAAATCTTAGATATGTTTTTTGTCCTTCGACATAATCAAACCAAAGAACATTTCCTAAACATGATTTTATCCTAATTAACTAAACAAATGCTAATAAATCTGATCAACTTTATCTCTTTTATAAAAAATACTCCTAAATTTGTGTGAATATATGTTAATATAAAAATACATTTGACACATGATACACAACATTATATATCCATTAAATAATCTTAATTGCTATATATGCTAAACTTGAAAAAATAAAAACCAGTAAGTAGGCTAATATCATAAATTATTATATTTTATTTAATTTTTCTAATATTATAAAAAAATTTAGCAAGTAGCTAATTTATAAACGTGTGGACGACGGTGACAAATTTGGAATTAATTAGTTTAGCCAAATGATCTAAAATATATGTTTTTTAACATTCTTTTTAGATTATTATTATTATTAAGTTTTACTCAATGTATGTATTTTATTCAATTGTAAATCCTGTGATCAATATAAATAGAACGATCACGTGAAAATCCATCTTAACACTTTGATTTTCAATTCATAATTGATTTCCTCCAATATTTCATTATGCTAAATTCAAATGGATTTTATTTTTAAAATTAGATCTAAATTATGTTTTATTGCTCTATTTATTAAAAAAAAATAGTTTGAAGTGTATGATTAATTGCTCAGAAAATAACTAATAAAAACATCATGTGTATATAAAAATACATAAGTGTATGTTTAAATGATCTAAAATAATGCTAGGAATGCATATATATCACATGTAGGAAATGCATTTCATATGAACTTAAGGAGGAAATCAGGTGTTTATTGTGCAAATATTTATTTAATAAATGTGAATGAATAGTAAGCAAAAATGATGAAACTTTATTGTTCCAACAGATACGTGCTTAGTAATGGCATCCAAAAAAAAAAAATAAGAAAGAGAACACATTCATCTCGAAAATAGGTCAATATCATCGTTCACTGTCAATATTTAGAAAATTGGTTCTGGGCAGACTTGAATCTAGTAATTGGTTACTATTGAACAAAAAAGAAGTTTATCGATTGGTTATTAGATTTAAACATTTAATTTTTTTACTTTATTATTGAGTAATTATGTAGATCGCTATTATCAATAATTATTATGGGCAAATACGAGGTGCTTTGAGCTCAGTTGCAAAAAGCCTTTGCTAAAAGCAAAATCAAACTTTTAAGCTCAGTTGCAACTTGCCAAGAGTCTTTTGGGTGCAATATTTGACGGATATATTTGCTCGTCTTTCAACCACTATATCGTCTGATCCATATATAACGGCTAAGATTTTCATATGTATATAACCCTAATAACTGTAGAGTATCCCGCAAAGCATTTTTTGTACTATCTTTTTGCGTTTGCCCCTTGTACTTATTGTAATTGTGAAAAAGTTCTTGATCTGATGCAATTAAATTTTTAGATGGATATATTTTTCGTTCATCAGAATGTGATGGGTGAATAAGGCATTTACATTTATGATTTAAAATTCTGTTTTGCAAATTGTTTGCATCAAATTAGTGATCTCTATAGTCAGATTTCGACTTTTGGGAAGTATTTAATGGTTCTCGAAATTATGTTTATCTACGTAATTCTTTTACTTCCGATTTGATTTTCTCTGAATCAATTTGCACAAATTAGAACTTCATGTCATGCATGCAATTGCTTCTCATCACATTTGATCTTGTTATTTATATTTTGGAAATGTATTTATCACATTTCAGGAAATCGCTTACAGTTTAATTATTTTTAAACTTTTATTAGACCACAACAAGATTAAATGTCCAGACTAGACACGTGGCATATAGTTTGAATCAGCTTTTTTAAGCCTATTTATTTGTTTGATATTTTCAAAATTGATTTGTTAGTTTTTTATTTATAATTTTCCACTTGCAACAAAATTAGTTTTTATTTGGTTTCAACCGTACACATGTAATTGATTTTTTTTTATTTTTTTTTTTACTTTTTCTCCAAATAAAAACTGTCTTGGTAAAGCAGGCGTGCGCTTCTTCTCCTTGGTTCCGCGACAGGCAGGGCCAAAAGGATGACCGTCCGATTGGAAACTCTCCTAGGACCATGGTGGATCTCAACCGCACGGGCCCGTTATCCTTCCACCGTTGAGAGCGGGAGGTATTCGCTGCTCTGTGAAACCAGCCTCACGCATTCCCCTCCTCTCTACGATCCAGTCAACCCAGGCCTTCGCCTAAGCCGCTTAGATCAACTGCCCAACTTGGAACGGGCGGGCCTACTAAGAGCAGGATCAGATCCGGTCCAAGGAATCGAACCAATCGTTCAAATCATCCAGTGCCTCCGCTTGGATTACAAGCCCACGCTACTGAGCTCGGCGATGGATGGCCTACGCATAGGTAATATAAGTGCTATGCTATTTTTATTATTGGCCATAGTGGGATTTAGAAGTCTCAAACCGGAACAAATCTCCATATCTGTAGATTAGATGTGGAATTGCTTCATGCTACCTTTCATATAGCGTTTTACATTGAATTTGATTTCGGATGAATTGAGTGGATCATGTTCGGCTCTCTTATCATGGGGCTCTGTGCACTGAAGCAGTTTGCCGTTTGACGTTGCAGCTTAGGTGTTTGTTGAAATGCCTTTGATGGAATGTGCTCCCGGCTTACAACATTTACAAAATTGCTTCAATTATGATCAAGTGGCATGACCCAAAAGCATGGATTTTTACCTGGAGTTTGTACTAAATGACTCATTGTCGGGTCTGGATCCCCTAAAGTAACCCAACTTTTGGGTTTTGGATTGGGACCATCCGATTCAAATCCGTTGCTCGGGATGTGTGCACTCCACTTTGGATGGATTGTCTCATATTCGAATCAGATGGTCCCGATCTAAAGCCCAAAAATTTGAGTTACTTTGCTGGATCTGAATTCCTTGTTGCCAGTGCCATGTCTACTGCTATCATTTACTTGTAAATGGATGGGATGTTGTAAGATCCCTGTTGCATTTGACAGGACAGGGATTGTTACTTATGGGCCCTGAATAGCGACATAATTTTTTTTATTGTCAAAATTATCTAGGATCTCAGTTATAGAGAGAAAATCGAGTCATTCATTCCATGGCTGGTCAAGTATGCCCGGTCTAACTAAACTGAACCAAGACCATATAATTACCAGAGTTCTTAATTAATGTTCTCAGGCGGGGTCATCATCGGTAAAATTGATGCACAAGATATTTCTGATGGAAATAAAAGAGTTGTAGTGTGTGTTGTGCTTCATATCAAAGTTCAGTAATTGTCTATAGGTAAACTTTATTAATATCATGTTTGTTTCTTTGTGTCTTTAGTAGCAAAATTCAGCTATTTAGTAAATTCTAATTGAGATATGACTGTACGTTTACAATGATTAGTCTATTGTATCTGTGTGTAATGTCAAGGTTGTAATGTTTTTTGTCTCAAAAAAAAAAGTTTGTAATGCTTACCGGAGACAGCAGTGCCACCGCCAATTTTGATTTTGCTCAAAATCAGGTGCATAAAATCATCTTTTGTATATTGTTAGTATTTCTTTGTAACTACTAGTCTACTAGACTATGGTTAGTCCCTGCAACATGAACTTTACTGGTACCAAAATTTGTAGCAAAGTAGCAAAATCAGTAGCTCAAGACTAGTACTGCTGCCCCCATTAATTTATACCAGTAATCTAGCAATCTACAGGCACGTGACTACATGAGAATTAGTTTACAAGTAGCAGCATCATAATTCAGGCATGACCAATGTAATATTTATCACCAGTGTTGTAAAAAATGGTTGTTTAGGCCGATTAATCGGCCAATTAGTCATTGGCGGCGACCAAACCATTATGAATTTTTCCGACTAATTGCTGATTATTTCCGATTATGATTAATTATTTTCGATTATTTCCGATTAATCGCTTGATGGTACCTTGTCCATCCGACGAGCGCATACCGTCATTTACAACACTATTTATCACCAAACCTAGTCAATCATGGTACCTTACCGCCAGTGTCAGTACTTAACAAAACTCATGTAATGGAGTTCTTAACTCACTAGATAGGACTTTATTGGGTCACCATTGGAAAGAAGAGAAATGAGAAAGGAAATTCATGTCAATTAAGGAGGCATTTATGTAAGATCTACGAAGATGAGGTTGCTAGGAGAGAAAATTACGGTAATGGGTGTTGCGAAAATTTAATGAAATTTCCTGAGATTATTACATAGTAGACAGACTATGGGTAAAAGAGTAAATAATATTAGTTTGGTTTATGGTTCTCGTATTTCCTTGTAAATGTTTGTTTGGATAATAGTTCAACTTCTGTATATAGTCCTGACACATTATGGTCCTGACAATTCAAATATTCAATGGTAGGAACATTTTGTGTGTGTGTGTGTTTTTTTTTTCAGTTATAGAGAGCTCTTTATTTTGCTAACTTGCTTTTCACTGACCTAGTTTGAAAGGCATTTAAAAAAAAAATAATGTGTTCTAGTATGAAATTTACAATTGCATCTCTCTTCAATAGATGTTATTCTGAGCGCTTTTGAAAGAAGAAACTTAAAATTATTGCAATCAACCGCTTCAGATGTTAAATTCTACTGTATAACAACTTCTAGTGATCTGAATAAGGGTTCAAATGCACCCAAATTTTTGTGCACTAAAATGCACCCTATTCTTTTTCTCTATTTTCAAAGTCCGAATAGTCAATCTGAACTGTTAGATGTGATCTATATATTAAGATGCGCTTGGAGACAAAATTTTATATTTTTTGAAATTTTTTTGCTATTTATTAAGCTACTTTGAAAAATCTCTGATCCAATAGTTCAGAAAATGTAAAATCAGCGAAAGTGGCTTAATAAATAGTAAAAAAATTTCAAAAAAATATAAAATTTGGTCTCCAAGCACATCTTAATATATAGATCACATCTAACGGTTCGGAATGACTATTCGGACTTTGAAAATGGAGAAAAGGGATAGAGTACATTTGGGTGCACAAAAATTTGAGTGCATTTGAACCCTCCTCATATATAAAAATGTTTGTTCAATTGTTCTACTAGTCTTTTTATTAACTTCTTTAAATTAAATTATCAAAATAATAGTTTAAAATATAAATTTTAGTTTTTTTTTTTTATAAAAGTAATGTGCAATTAAAAATCCGATTACACAATATTTTCAATTAAAATATATACTGACCGTTATTAATAAATGAATGAATCGCTGAAGAGCAATTAATAAACACAAGTGTTGAGAAAAACATTTTAAAAATACAAGTAACAATCTTGTAGATTATTATTTGTCAATTAAATACATATCCCTTTATTTATTAAATAATTCCTGTGTTTTGAGAAAAGGAGAAAGAGCTAGCTTCTCCCTTTGGTTAATGGTTATACAGAATCCTATCGTGCAAAGCATGATTTAATATAAGGATCTGTGTTTATAATCTCAATTGATAGTAAGCAGCCAAAATATAAGATGAAGTATCTGAAATATGAGGAGTTTGACATTTGGTGCTTACCATGCATGTTAACAATTAACATGCCATCCGTATTCATATTAAAGTCGAATACGATAGAATTGTTGCCATATTTGGATAAAGAAATGTAAAATTATTGGATTTTGCAAAAATATTTAAATATAGAAAACTTCCCAAGTTTTAATAGATAGAAAATAACTATTTTTAAACAACTAATTTCCATATTAGTTGATTTAAAAATTAAATCCAATATAAAAAGCAGTTTAAATGACCTTGCTTCTAAATTCAAATTTGAAAACAAATGAAAGAAAATCATAATACGATATCAATCACATTTTCGTAATTAAAAAGCTTTGAATTAAGAAATGGCAGGGGCCGCGCGAACGCGTACCCCCTCAGAAACAAATTACGACGTCCACTCTGCCACTTGGGCAGATGGTAAGCCAGGGCTCCCACCAAGTGCAATGTGGGCCCCTAGCCTAGGCCATGAGTCTTCTTGATCACTCATTGACCCCGTCCAGGTAAGTACTTTCAAATGATGCATCCCCAGCTTATTATATAGACCCCTTGAGCACCCAGCGCTTTTGTACTTTGCATGTGGGACTAAACATTGGTATGGTTATTAAAAACCGGACAGAGCGCCTCCACTTGACCGTTCTGGACTTTTTAATTTTTGAAGGCCTGTTTATATAACTGGGCCTAATGCCCTAATTTCATAGAAGGAAATCCAAAATTCAAGAATTCCCTGTCTAAATGAATCACGCTTAAATTTTTAAATAAAACGATTTGTTAATTGATTAAGAAAATGTATAATCCATGTTCCACGGTTAGTACTTTTATTGTGATGCGGAGCATTACCCAAATGTCTCTTATACTTTAGAAATTGAGAAACATTCTGTTATTACAATTTTTGACAGCACTTGCTCTCCTTTCGGAAGTTTGAAATAAATCATTTCTTTCAATTTGATTTAAATTTGTTTAATTCTTGGTTTTATGTATTGATTCTATTACATTAAATTTGAGATTGTAACTTTTTAATTTCAAAAAGAAATGAAAGCTGGCAATTCTTCTTGGTTTGCTCTTAAAAAAAATTTAATTAATAAAACTTGATATTTAAGTCATTTGCAAGGTGTTTGTTTACTTCAATAAGAAGAAACAAAACACTGTTAACAACACCAAAATCGGATTGATTTCTGTTATGAACAAATGATATTTTTTTAATACAAAAATCTTGTTTGCATATTTTTTTTACGCTTCTTTTCATTCCACAAAAAACTTGGTTTGTTTTAGAAAAAATACTAGAGATAATAATGGACTTCCTCTAATAATTGGTCGAAATAGGAGAGCCTAGCATGAATTAACATCCATAGGTATATGACCTGGTAGAAAGAGATCCAGAACCGTTTATTTCAATTTGGCACAAACCTTAAAAGACATATTTCTATATTGTAGATTAAATATCTATAAATTTTGGGAGGGGAAGCTGTGTCAAAGAGATTAAAAGATATATTTTTTTTCCTCTTCAGGTTTTATGAAACCTAAAATCCCTCCCCATATAATTGCTGCCCTAAAAAACAAACACAGATACTAAGATCTTTAATAAATACGACGATGGTTCGCCTCACGGAGAGCGATATGAGAGGCGACTCCCAAGGTGATATCCAAGGCGATCCAAGGCAACACAATGGACGAGGAGAAAGGGACTACAACAACCACTGTGAAGAGACTAAGAGGGTAGGTGCTAAGGCTAGACCATTAATACATGGCCAAGGACGGGTGCCTCACCAATCACGACCCTCTAAAGGTAACTCAGACATTAATGGCAAAGGATGGCAAACAGTCGTACCAAAAAGGAGGCGTGCAAATCTTACCAATATATTTCATGAGACAAAGCAGTGGAGCCATTATAATAGAAATGACAAGGGTAATATGAGCACAATGGTCAAAAGAGGATTTCTCAGGAGGGAGACTGAGAAAGCTTACCACAAAGCTTTTAATGAGGGGAGATGCTACAGATGCCTATCTAAGCAGCACCAAAGAGCAAACTGTTGTGAGCTGGTCAGATGCTTTAAATGCAAGAAAATAGGCCATAAATATGGTACCTGCACATTGGAGGTACCACATAAAAAGGAGCAAGAAAAATCAACTTACAAAGCAACTCAAACAAAGCACGACTCATATGCTCAAGCTCTCAAACCACAAAAAGAGATACCCCAGTCACCAGAAGAGAAACAACCAGAAAAAACGCGGCAACAGAAGCCAGACAAAGTAGAAAAGACAAAAAAAGAGGCAAAACAGGCAGAACCTCAACAAAAGGTTAGCATGGATGACCTTGGGAGGTTAGGCCTGAAGAGACAAATGTCTTCATGCCAAATAGCCAGGAACTAAGGCCATCAAATGCAAACCTCTGGCGAACTGGTATGGTAATCATGACTCAAGGTGCACCGTAAGAAAACATCCCAGAAATCTTTGCCAGGTGACTGGCAAGACAGTATGGTGGTCATCCAAGGCAGTATGAAGTCTATAATACAAACCCTCAAGATGAGGCACCTTTCATGCTCATGGTGCAAGATAGAGATCTGCTACAGCAGATTGTCTGGAACAGCCCGTATACCCTCCGGAGAGGAGTGCAAGTTGGGGTCATGTTGTGGGACATGACCTGAAACATGGTGTATGACCCTGAACCATACCAAGCGTGGCTTCGTTTGACGGGGCTGCCACACCAATCCTGGAATACAGAGGATATCCGTAAGGTGACCATATCTCTTGATCACGTTATAGCAATTCTCTCACATGGACGTGAAGCTCGCCATTTCTGCCATGTTACGGTGAGGGTATCATGCGAAGACCCGGAAGAGTTATCAAGGTTTCTCAAATACCATGAAAATGGACATGTGGTAAGGATAAGGGTGGATATATTGCATTGGAGGGAGTGGATGGAGGGTATCTACCCTCTCCAACAGCAGCACTGGCCGCCAGAACAAAACCCATGGCCAAATCCAGCACCTGTACCGCCACTATCACTGCCACCGGCTACATCCTCGAGTGCAGAAGTTGGGAGGTACAACTCGAGTGATGATAGTAGCGGAGGGTCAAATAGCATCCATGGGGTGAGATGGGGGCAACATGCAAAAAAGTCAAAGCCATGGAGGGCAAAATTGAAGGTTCAAAGGAATAAATTCAAAAGATAGAGGAAGAAGAAAGTAGTTACACGAAAGATTACACAGATTTGGCAGGGAAAATCAAAACTATCCCTTCAAAGTGTGCAAGAGGCGCTACAAAGTCTAAGAGAGACAAATGTTCATTGCCTAACGGATAGAACTACAGCACTTTCCCTCACCCAGTTAGGGGTACTCATTCAAATCTCTAACAGGAAAACAAAGCAGAAAGTCACCCAGATAGGTCTGACATTCCTACCCAAAGCACCACATCAGAGGGACATTCTCCTTAAATGCTATGTACCAACTGGGGTGGAAATCGATGTAACTAGCTACCAGAAAGCTTTACTAGATTGGCTGGGAGAGGTATTGTGTCAGAAGACAAGGATATAGGCCCTGAAAAAGGCTGAATCTGGAAAAGAAACGGGCCTTCAGGATATAGGCCCTGAAAAATCAAATGCAAATGAAGTGCATAAAAATTCTAGTTATTTTCAGGAAGAAATGGGCCCTCACATAGGCCTGCAACTGTTGCAAGATGGAGAACCACTTCAAGAAATGGACCAGGCCGATCCCTTTGAAGAACAAGAAAATGACAATTTGGGATGGGGTGTATCGCAACTCTCAAACCCGGAGAGCAAACAAGTGCTGGTGAGCATACAAAAGGAAGATAACGTGCAAACACTGGAGCTCCATAGCCAGATCTAGAGGGAGGAAGTCGGCACTGATCAAAACGATCAATCTCCAATGGGTATCAGTTTGGCAATCAGGAAGATCAAGTGTCTCTCGGGGAAAGAAAAGTGAAGCTATGCCAAACCCACTAGGGCAAAAGGAAGGAAACCACGAATTGACTTCCAAAGAATAACGGGTAAAATTGAAACAAAGCTAGCAATTGAACTTATAGAGGAGTCGGGAACCATAATTACTGAAGAAATTAGAGAGCTCTTCCGTGAAGCTGAGAAAGAGATAGAGATGACACAAGTGAATCAGGGCGTAGAGAAAAATGAAGGGTTCGAGCTGATGCCACATCAAAGTGGCCTCTCTATTGATGATTAGTGTCACCACTTTCTCATGGATACAAGGTGGGAGAGTAAGAAAGGTTAGTGCCACTGGAAGGGGATGGAAGTGTTACCATATTTTTATGTTTCTGTACCTTTGTGTTTTCTTCATAGGTTACAAAGAGTGATTTTGTCGGAAGTAAGGAGATTAGTAATTTGGAGGAAGAAGGGGCAATTTTTTTAATGTATAACTAGGAGGTTATAGTTGCAGAAGTGGAATTTTTTGGGGAAAGTATCAAAGAGGTCCATAGAAATGGGACCTCTTCCAATCTATGTATTAGAAATTAGGTGCCTGTATGACTATCTGGTGAATAGCATATATGGAGTGTTTTACTTTCAAAAATTACCTTTTGTTATTTCTGTGTTGAATAGCAACTTTCCATGAATACATCTAGAAATATTAATTTATATCCTGGAATGTACAGGGTTTAAACAACAAGAATAAAAGAGCAAAAGTTAAACATGCAATTTTGGCAGAGGCACCACACCTAATCTGTTTACAAGAAACTAAAATACAAAGCATGGATCAAATGTTAGTGAAACAAGCTGTTGGGGCAAAAGCAACACATTATCGGGCCATACCAGCATGCAACACGGCAGGTGGTTTGCTGGTTACATGGGATGGGAATTTTCTAATAGAGATTGAGCATACTATTGGGAATTATTGTCTGACTAGAGACTTCTCGGTGAATATTGATACTTCGGTGCTAAGATTCACTGGAGTATATGGCCTATCAAACCAAATGGATAAAAGGGCTTTTTTCTGTGAACTGGGTAATGCAAAACCACAGTTAGATATACCATGGATGGTTGCTGGGGATTTCAATGTCACCCTCAACTCACACGACAGATCAAACCGAAACTACACGGTGACACATATGATGAGGTTCAGAGTGGTGGTTAACCAATTGAACCTGGTGGATTTGCCCCTCAAAGGAAGGAACTAGACTTGGTCAAATGAGAGAGAAAACCCGACATTTGTGAGATTGGATAGATTTTTGATCTCAGCGTCTTGGGCAGAAGAATATCCAAACACACAACAGACTGCTCTGACAGATGCCTCATCTGACCATTGCCCTCTCTTGTGTACATGTCAAACCAGATACCCAACACCAAACACCAAACACTTTTAGACTAGAAAATGCATGGCTCAAACTATCAAGTTTCAAAGAACTAGTGCATGAGACATGGCAGTCAGAACAAGTGGCACAAAACCCGCATGAACTGAGCAAAAAATTCGGCAAGCTAACAAAAGAGATTATCAGGTGGAAAGGAGAATACACACAGGTGGTGAACTTCCAAAACCAGCTATGCAAGGATTGTATAGGGTGGTTAACAGCACAGCAAGAACAAAGAACTTTAACACCAGTAGAAAAAGTGTTGCAACACTTCATGATTCAAAGGAGCAACCAGCTAATTCAAATCAAGGAAGAAAAATGGAGTCAGAGGGCAAAGACCACATGGCTGCAACTGGGACAAAAACTCCAGATTTTTCCATCATGTCGCAACACAGAGAAAGAGACGAAACTGGATCAGCAACATCCAGCAAGGTGATGTGCAAATTGTGGAGCATAAGCAAAAAGCAAAAGTGTTTTTCTTACATTTTGTGGAGCTTATAGGGAAGAGTCATAACCAGACCATTAATTTTGACTATAGCAATCTTATAGAACGCCAGGACTTAGAGTTGCAATCCTTGGCAGTACCGATCACTGATGCAGAGATTGAGGAAACTATTAAGCACACACCCTTGAACAAAGTCCCTGGACCAGACGGGTATACGGGGGAATTCTATAGAATGTTTGAGCAAATTTTGGTACCAGATCTGATGGGGGCCTACAATAGCATACTGCGACACCAGGATCAAACACTACAACCCATGAATGACTCATTTATTACCCTAATACCAAAGAAGGAAGTCCCACTTACCTCGGGAGACTACAATGTTGGGATTTTGACGGTTCAAACCCATTGATTTAGCTTAACAGCGGAAGTATGTAAAACAAAATTTTACGGTTTAAGTTAAGCTAAGAATTAAACGAGGTATGTCAAGAAACTTTCCAAGACGGTCCACCTTCAGTATTCCTTTGGCATCAAAACCTCATTTAATTATTTACAGATCTACTCCATAATTGATTTTAAGCATTAAATTTATTTACCAATTAAATAGATTAATATAACATGTTTATACCTTGTTTCCAAATCTCAGCTGTAATGCAGATTAAGTGAGAAGAGTTACACCAAAGAAGGAATCGACTCGGAGTATCACACGTGTAATACCTCTATTGGTTATCCACTAGGACTAACTGGAGAGCGATTTATTTCTTTTGCCAGAAATACCGTAAACCGTGGAATTCTGCAAAAACACTATTCACCAAAATCATAACCAAGAAAGAGAGAAATTCAAATTAACGAAGTAATCAGATTAACACGTGAATTAGTAATTTTCTCTTTCACCTCACCCCTCTATTTATAAGCATTTGAGGAGGTTCGTCAATAACCAAAATACCCCTCAAGTTCGACCTATTTACCAAAATGTCATGCCACCTTGCATGACACCTTAGAGTGTAGAAGCATGTAGAAGAGTGTGGATGGTGGTGTGTCATGATTAGTAAAAGGCTTTATAAATTGGGCTTTGACTTTGGACTTTTAATTTTAATTCAGGCTTTGATTATTTTGGGCTTTTAAATCCATAATTCAAATCCATAATTAATAATTAAAATTCCAAATCAAATATATATAATTGTCATGTACAATTATATTTCTTTTCGGTTGTTGTTTGGTAACTTTTATACAACGTAATGTGTACGTTTATAAATTAACCGTTGTTTCTGCTTGTTATTTTTATATGACATCTATAATTTAATTATATCACGTATAATTAATTATAACCATCTTAATATTAATTATAATAAATTTATAATTAGTCAGTAAAATTCTCCGAATAGCTCCTATATGGTGTGACCTAATAGGATCTGTGTTATGTTGGTAAACAGAGTTAAAACTGTTTTAACTTCTATAATTATGAGCGGCATCTGGCAACACATCATGACCATCCAATTATACAGATGATGCTGTACTGTACAATATCACGATCCAGTAAACAATTTACTTGTATCAGTTCTTCTGTCTCATAGCTATCAGATCAATTTCAAGGTAGATGTGTGTCATTCTTGTTAACTGAATCTTTTCTTAATCTTGAGTAGATTATCAAATATAATTACTCTTGTAATTATACCGCATGCAGATAATCTAACTCTACCAAGGGGCCCAATGATGCTATAGCTCGTATAAAAATACGAGGGACAAATAATACTTTTGACATACTATCATTTCCTCAGCTAAGCTATACATATGAAAGTGCTACCGTTATGACTGTTTTTTACGGACAGCGTTAGATAACACTTACACATACATATTTCTTAGTGGGAACGATAAATACCTCATACTGTAGAACTTGACACTGAATGAATACATTAATGACACGAACACAATTCTATTTAATGTTTCATTCGGGGTCTGTCAAATACCATGTTCTTAGAACACGTATCTATGTGATTAAAATGACATCTCGTGTCAGGTGGTTTGTAAAACTTAACCATTTTTTAATCCACATACTAACCTTATAGCGGTAATTAGTGTTCGTGTTAATTACCTTGGTCAGTGACCTTTTAAGAGTATATATTATCTATATTATGGAGTTTCACAATTTTAGTCATGAACTCGAAATGATCCATAAATACAATAATACTCAAGGTAACAAAATGATATATAAATAAACATTCAATTAATGAATAAAGCTTTGTGATAATTTATCATATTATTGACTTTTAGATTATTACAAACTAACATACAGGCCCATCAGTCTCGTAAATTCTATACAGAAGCTTTTTTCCAAAATAATGGCAAATAGGCTCAAAACCAAGATCGACAAACTGGTATCACCAAGTCAGACCGGATTTCTGAAAAATAGACATATAAACAATGGATTTCTCTATGCTCAAGAGATGATAACAATAGCAACAAACTAGAAAAACCAAATTGGAGTATTCAAGGCAGATATCTTTCAAGGCCTTTGACACAATCTCGTGGGATTTCCTCATCCAAATAATGATAGCCCATGGATTCCCAGTAACATGGATCAGATGGATAAGCCAGGCAGTTCTCAAAGGCTCTTCAAAAATACTCATCAACTCAACAGCTGGAAAGAAAATTATACTCAAAAGAGGGCTTAGACAAGGTGATCCGCTCTCACCTTACCTGTTCATTCTCGCAATGGATTTTTTGGCACTATGGACACAAAAGCTGGCATCTCTATCCTTTCTGCAATCACCTTTTGATGGGTGTAAGCAGTGTCTGCTCTTTGCAGACGACACAATCTCTTTCATCAAACCTTCCATGCAGCAGCTTCAGTTCCTCAAGATAATACTGCATATATTCAGAAACCTCTCGGGCCTGTCAGTGAACCTGCAAAAATCGGAATTTCTGATCACTGTGGGACAAACTGATCAGGTAACATTACTGGCGCAGATTATGGGCTGCAATTTGGCTCAGTTTCCAATCAGATATCTAGGTATGCCTCTGTCAAACAAAAAATTGCAAAGAAGAGATTACCTTCAACTGGTACAGAGAATAGAAAACAAGCTGCCAACATGGAAGGCTTCCATGCTATCGATAGGAGGAAGGGTCACCTTGTTAAACTCTACACTCACAGCCATGCCTATCTACATGATGCAAACCTTTCTTTTTCCAAAATGGGTTGTAAAAAAAATTGACCAAATTAGGAGGCGACTTCTCTGGCATGGGCACAAGGCACAGGATAAAAAGTACATGAGCTTAGTTGCATGGCACCAGATCATTACACCAAAGAAATCAGGAGGGCTGGGAGTACTCAACTTGTCAACTATGAACAAAGCATTGCTGGCCAAGTCAATTTGGAAATGGCTACACACTGACAAGCCCCCATGGATGACTCTCACTAACAACATAACCATCGTTACAACTAGATCATGGGAACAGTACAAATTTGGGTTCTGGGCAAACCTGTAGGAGATACATCCACTCATGAACATCTCTGTCAGATTCACCTTGGGTAGAGGGACACACATACGCTTCTGGGAAGATAGTTGGCTAGAAGAGCCAATCAGATCAAAATACCCGGATTTATACTTTATGGCACGGGATAAAAACATGACAGTACACCAAGCAAACTCATGGGGTGCATGGATGCTCAACTTGCAGCGGCATTTGACAACTGAGGCAATGCAGCAGCAAGTGCAGTTAATGCAAGTACGGGCGCAACAGACCATGCAGGACTGGCAAGATGTCCCGGTATGGAAATGGACCAATCATGCTAAATACACTGTCAAATCCTACTACATGGTATATGAAACGGGGCCAACGGTGGATACACATGTTTCAAGGATATGGAATATAAAGGCACCACCAAGGATTTCTATTTTCGGCTAGCTCATGCTCAAAAATAAAATCCTAACAACTGATAATCTAAATAAGAGGGGATGGCAGCTAGTTAACATCTGTTATTTGTGTCGAAGAGATGAAGAAACAGTGCGCCACATATTCAGAGAATGCCGGTTTACAATTAATCTAAAAGGGCGATTACAGAATAGAATTCCAGAGATGAACCAGTGTCATCTATCAGCTGTAGGTAGAAATAGAGGCGCCATTCTTCACTCAACATTGTCGCAGGTCAGACAAGCAGAGTTGGCGATAGCATTTGTAATTTGGAGAGAAAGGTGTAGGAGGATCTTTAGAGAGGAATGCAAATCTGTGCAGCAAATGGAGCAGGAAATCATGATGGAATACACAAGCTGGTCCGGAATTAGTTAAAGGGCATAGCACACCAGGATGTTATAATTATTTACTTTGGTTATTTTATTGTAATTTTATTTTCAAAATTCCAGACTTTGTAAAACTGAGACCACTGGTGTCTCTTTTAATGAAATCTGAAGGCATGACCTTCACCTTTCTCGTCAAAAAAAAAAGATCTTCAATAAATGTCCAACTTCTGTACATACAGGTGTCCATAATACAAAAACCATGGCAAAACCTATAAAACAGTATTTTGAGAATATACATGGAAGCAACAACACCTCTATATACAAAGATTCTGCCCTAAAATTGTATCATGAAAGACCTCCGAAATTTTGTGAGAGTAAAACAAACAAAACTCTCCTAACCTCTCAAAATGTGAGTAAATTGTAAAAGCAACAATGGAGAGGTGGAAATAATTTAGCTCTGTGATTTCTTTGGTATCTTTGATCTATTTTTCCTTCCAGAGTTCACTTTTGCCTACTCAATAAAATCAAAAGCAACACCAAATTTTGAGAAATTTAAAGTACATAAAGAACAAAATACATTCAGATATAAAATCTGAAGAAAATGCATCAATAGCAAAGCCTAAATGGTGTAACCCTTTTGATATAAGATATCTTATATCTTAAATGAATTTGGTTTGCAAACATTCTTCAAAAGGTATGCCACACTATGATGCCCAAAATTCCCCCTCCCCCCAAACCTCAAAAAAAAAAGGAATTCAAAGAAAAACATATAAATGAACAGGAATGTTTCTGATATGTAAAGAGCATGAACAAGAATGTACACCTGAATATGTTGCAAAAGTGTTTCCAGTTGAAAGGTTATATCAGAAAAAGAGGGCCTCTTAGTTGGATTCACATCCCAACATCTCCTCATCAAATCAGCCAAAGTAGGGTTTAGTCCTGAAGGTATCTCAGGACGCAATCCCTAATTTCCAAAAAAAAAAAATATCATTTTAAAGGTATATCTTAAACACTAAGTACCAACTACATTGGGTATTAAGTTATACTAATGTGAACCTACTGTTAAGACAACAAGTCTCCTGTGTGCATGTAATATTTTTGACAAAACAAGTGCTAAAGTGTTTCAAATGTGGTGGTTTAACTCAATAGTCAAAAGCTTTCGCATATCAGTAAACCTGTACCAGGTTTTGTAGTGCCAAACCGGAATGGAGCTCAATTTTAATTTTTACTTTGTGTAGGTTACTCCAAGCGAACTAGATAGACAGAATTTTAAATAGGTAGAACAGACCTGTCGAACACCTAATGCAGCTTGCAATGGTGTCAGATTATCATAAGGCACCTGCACAAGAGAATTGCTAGGATTTATTAACAGCTCTCAACTAAAAGTTATATTGATGAAATGTAAAACTACAGATCCTATCAGGAAATGACACAAGAGATGAGTAACTGTTGTTTACCTTTGATGTAGCAAGCTCCCACAATACTATTGCAAAGCTAAATACATCTGCTTTGTTATCATAAGGCCTATGGTTTATTACCTATTGAGGGAAGAGAAGAGAAGATTAATAAAATGTACACCTGATTGCATAAAAGCAAAGGGTTCTTTTGCAAATAACACCCAGCTTGTTATTGTATTAGAAAACATAAACATCCAATAATTGTAGCATTTGCAAATATAAACCAACATTTACACAAAATAGAAACACCAACTATTTGTAGCTTTTGCAAATATGAACCAACACTTTTTATGTACTTGTGCAATAAAATCCAACCACAACCACTACCTTAGCATGAGTCTTCAGGTACACTACACTAGTTGCTGATTATTATACCACCAACTGTACATAACATGACTTGCTCAATAAAAGTACAACTAAATTAAGTAAAACTAATTGAAGTGGATTTCAAAGTTAACATGGACTTTTATAAGGAGATCTAATTGGGATAATATAAATAGGCCAAAAGTATTTAAACATCTTTTGCTTCACTTAACGTATGTATAAGAGTCATCGGCAGCTAAACCCCAGAACAATTTAAAGAAAAAAAAAGATGGGTGCTCTTTGCAAACATGAGATATAGGGTGCTGTTGGCAATTTGCTAAAATATTGGTTATAATTTGCACAAAAGCCATAAGCAAACATAGACATACCAGAAATAAGATAAATGGATCTTCAAAGAACAAAAATTAAATACCTCAGGAGCCATCCATCGGTACGTGCCAGTTTCAGCAGTCATGTCTCCATGTTGGCTCTCAAACCTTGCAACTCCAAAGTCTGCCACCTTGATAACCTATCATACAAATATAATTTTTTTTATATATGCAAACAACAAGGTTAAAATAGAAAATTATTCACTAATACCATTAAAAAACAAAGAATGTTTATTAGATCTACTGTCTACTGTAGAGGTGTACCAGTTTAGAAATGCTTTCAATCTTTTAGTTAAACATTAGTTAAATAGAGTTTTTTACTCAGAGGGTAAAGAATGTGTAGGATTTTGTAGTTTTTTGGAAAAGGAGCTAGGTGACAAAGAGCTGTCTAGTACTGAGAGAGTTTTTTTTTTTTTTTTTTTGCCCTTATTCCAAAAACCATTAAAAACAAAGAAAAAATTAATGCATGTACCTGATCAGAGTCGATAAGCAAGTTGGCCGATTTCAAATCACGATGGATGATGTTGTGTTGGTGGAGGTAATCCATTCCTTTCGAGACATCTATCGCCATCTTTAATATCTGAGCAATATCCAATTTGTTGTGATACTTGTGCAAATAGTCATACAAATTCCCTCCAGGCATATACTCTGAAATCAGTTACCATATCAGATCACATCTTTCATTAAATGAAAATTTGAGTGCACGATATCATAAAATTAAGTAACAGACAGATCACATATTCAGTGATATATAGGGTCAAGGCACTTGCATAAACAATTCAAGAGGACTTGGAAAGATATCTGTTGGTTACAACTGTATGTTATCTGTATGTTATCGACACACCTCTACATTTTGGATAGTTGCAAGATAGTCAAGACAACATGTTTTACATTTTTGTTGTTAAAAAAAATAAGAGGAAATTTTAATGGAATAGAGGTGATCAGAAAATTTGCATTCGCATAGGATAAACTCTCAATGAGGGGGAGGGAGAGAGAGAGACTGTGACACATGTTTGGTTCTCTGTTCATTCAATGCTGGGCTACCCGGTTATGACACATGGCCATTCAGTACAGCAGATATGGGAAGATTCTGCATGAATGGTGCGGCAAAGAGATGCACAGCTGAGGGTCTTATTTTGCATCTACATGCTGGGTACTGTGGAAGCACCGAAATGAGGTAGTGTTTGGAGGGAAAAGGTCACGTCCGGAGGTCCTGGCTCAATGTACGGTACAAGATGCTAAACTATGGATGAAGTATTCCTAGGATTCTGTTGTTCATGCTGTAAAATTTCTAGGGGTAAATTGTGCTCTTGTAATATTTTGGTTTTTGTTGTGAACTGGATGTAAAAACTTTTATTCTTTAATGCAGCACTTGACAGCCGCTGTCAAGTTTTAAAAAAAAAAAAAAAAACAGAGAGAGAGAGACTGTGACCTGTAACAATGCAGAAGTCAGGACGGTCGGTACATGCTCCACAGAAGCGGACAATGTTAGCATGCTCAAGTTTCCTAAAGCCACAAGTGACCTATTTTGAATTAATCAATTATTGCAATTTATATGATTTATATAATAGAACTACATTATATGAGATAGATCAGGGATCAGAAGGAAACTTCACTTTAGAATGGATACTTCTTGAAGAAATTCAACCTCCAAAGAATTATTCAAATGTTCAGACCGAAGAAACTTTATTGCCACTTCATGTCCATGATATGTTCCATGGAATCTGTATATTAAATTAGCATAAATTTCAGGTCTTCATAAAACAAAATAACCAACTTCATTTGTATAAACTTCAGCAACAACATTAGTGTATATTCCCTTCGAAAGACGTGGCTTATTCACGGAAGAAAATTTTCAGTTGTACCCACACCTCTGTTGTTGTTTCAATGTTTCTAGGTATTCTTTTTTGACCTTTTGGCATGTCTTTCCCTTTTTAATTTATTCATTCATGTTTCTAGGCTTATTCAAGATAGATTTTGGCATGGCTTTCCCTTTTTTTTGGTTCTGCTGTGACACTGGGTGTACCAAAACAAATTCTCGGTACTTGCTATTTTTGGAAGATAAAAGGCAATCAACCCATGTTATTAAAACATATATTTTTTTTTTTTTTTTTGCTAAAAAAGTTCCTAGTAACATCCCATTTCAATATGACTGTTTCATTTTCAGTCTAAAAGAAACCAGTTAATAGGTTTTTCATAAAATGATCTATAATGTTTCAGACCATATTGAATAGAACTAATGAGTCAAAAGTGTTGACCAAGAAAATCATACAGATCTCCAGAAGAACCGGAAGCAATCTTCTCCCCTATATGCAACATTCTTCGGTCAAATTCCATCTCACCAACCTTTTTGTGCAAATCATGTAGCTTGTCTGAAGCCGATAAGTGTGATTTACCAGATAATGATAGCTGCTCAAAAGTTAAGTTAGGAACACAGATTTTGCACATTTTTAAGTAACTAAGTTAAATTTAATTAATAGAAGAAAACATAAGAAGCAATTCAAAAGGAGATGCACACATTTTTTCTTGATGCAATCTCCTTGAGTCTTTTGAGCAAATCTTCAGTCTCCTGCATTCAATGAGAGAGACAGTCATAGATATACCATGTACACAAGCAAAATCACTCTTTTATAGTTTTTTTTTTTTCTTCCCACGAATTTGTTAACCAAAAGACAATTCATGTTCATGTTCTTCCCTTATGTCAATTCATGCTTTTTTTTTCCTAGCAGAAGCACACATACATAGAGAGTGACAGTGAGAGTTTGAGGGAGAGTGTGTGTGTGTGTGTGAGAGAGAGAGAGAGAGAGAACCTCCACGGGCCAACCATCAACAACAAAGACATCCAAGCAATAACCATCTAATGTAGAAAATACATGTGCTTCCCTTATGTTCAAACTAAGATCCGATAGCAAGGCCGATAGCTTAAGAAACAAATGCACCCACAATGATGCATTTAGTAAATTCCTTATAAAAAATAATATAAAGAAAAAATAATTTGAGAGGAAAATGAAAAATCTGTACTTGGCTAAGTAGCTTTGGCTTGTCCAGGGAAGAAAATATTATCTCATGAAGAGGTATGATTTCTGCATCTTTCCTGCATTTATATAATATTCACAAGATTATAATTAGAACTATAGTGTGTATTCAGCATGCATAGCACAACTATTTTGTCATGGAAGTACCATCAATGATTATTTGGATGACCAATTTGTCCTACCGTCTGATTGTTGGTCAGAGCTTTTATTTTATTTTTATACTTTTGGGAAATAATTGATTGCCTTACAATATCTCAAATACTGCTTTGGTCAGTGTATATGAAAAAGGAACACCTGACAAAGATAACAACTGGAACCACCTGAGTAACAATAAAGGCACAGATGTATTGTATCAAAAAGTTATAAATCCTCACAGACTAGGCATATCACTTCAAAAAGAGGAGAGATCCAATTACACCATTTTATGGTGACAAATCTTGACACCATATATTTATAAGTTATTTTTGCGATTCCAAAATCCAAGCAGTCGATTTGAACCGTTTAACATTATCTCCGTATTAAAATGTGCTTGGAGACCAAATTTAATATTTTTTGGAAATTCTGTACTATTTATTTAGAATTTTTGAAAATCGTTCAAACATAGCTATATCAGAGAAAAAGAGGTTATACAGACACAGGTGGCAAAAATCACTTTCCTATACAAATACAAAAATTAATCGTATAAGCAAGGCAACCTCTTAAAGCCATGTTTGGTAGTGGAATAAAGTGCTTTGATAAGGTGATAACTCTTATCAAATACAGTTTAAGGGACTCTTCTTCGATCCTTTCATTTACGTCATGTTCTTTTTTCACTTTCATCTTTATAATGGTAACTCAACTTACCAAAATTAATTACCCGGACATAACTCAAGATAAAAAGCATATTCTGAAAATGTTAAAAAAAATAAGAATGACAACCTGGCCGAAAGAACTTCATTGGTGCAATCCCTTCCATTAGTGCCATCAGGGTAAGGAAAGCCCAGTTTTAGGTCTTCTAGCCTAGTACAAGGCTCAAATTCACCCCTATTATGTACAAATTGCAACAATATCAGTACCCAATTCTTCGTACCAAATCTACTTCCACTTCGGTTTTTTTAAATCTAAACCTAACACTCAAAATTCCAATTTGAAGAGCCAAATACAGGTATGAGGTATCCTACTAGTATATCAAATACTATTTTAGCTTTTTCCCGTAATTATGTCATAGGAGGTAGAGCCTTAGCAGTGGAACCAGTAACATAAGTATCTTACCTAGGACTTTCTGGTACGTCAGCATATTGGGCACCACTTTCATGTGCTCGTGGACTTGAACCAACACTTGGAGTTCGGTGTTGCTCATCATCATCATCTAGTGTTTGCTGCACATACTGCTCATTGAAAGCAAATTAAATTATTCACAAGTAAATAAAGAAATTCAGTGTTCTCAGGAATTTCATTTATTCAGGGGAGGAAGTAGGTGGAGGGAAACAGGTTAGCACCCCCTATAAATTGGATTTTTTCAGTTTTATCCATTAATAATTTTAACTTTTACAAAAATTATACTATTAGCCCCTATCATTAAATGAAATTACAAAACACTTATTTATCCAGTCTCCCATCTCAATTTTTCTGGTCCCCCCCCCCCCCCCCCCCCCCGGTTTTATTATGACTATTTTTCTATTGAAGGACCCTGGACTGGTATAATCAGTTGTACTACTAGCAATGGGCACTCATCAGAAATTGGTCTGGGATTTCACAGGGTTAACATAAATTTATTATAACTTATTATAGTGGAACTTTAATTTGTTGGAGACACTTAGCAACACACCTTAGGAAAATTATCAATTAGTCCCTCTAAGATTCCTATATCAATTAGAGATCAATCAGCATTAATTAGTAGATATAGAAAATCATGTAATTAGGAAACTACAAAGGCTAGTTAGCCTATAAATAGTAATACCCTTGTACACCAAGTAACTTTATAACAGAAATCAATTAAATATAAAATTCTTTCTCACATTCAGTTTGAAACATTTAACAACTGCCAAATAGTAATCACAGCAGGAAATAAAGGGTTAATAAGAGGGGAAAAAAAAAAAGAGAAAACAATTGACAGTTGACAAATTTGTAGGAGAGCTAGAATGAAAAATTGTTGATAAATAGGTATAAGCAACAAAAATTACCTTCAGAAAGCGTGCATGGAAAACAGGGCGTTTGTCAGGATCCTCACACTCAATTAGAATTTTACGGTGCAAAAGCACATCCTCTGCTCTATCAACATGCACATCCAATGCATAACTACCGATAAAAAACGAAAGAACAAAACAAAAAAATTAGTTTTATGCGTTACTGTTTGCGAGTTGTTTATCTCCCCTCGAAGATTTCCAATTTATGCTCACTTCTTTGCATAAAAAGGATAAAATTCAATGGAAATCTCAAATCTCAAATTAGCTGATTCAAATCCTCCAAGGGCAGTATAGAAATATGACTTGGAATTGATCAGAAAACTAATTAAAAAGGGAAGGATATAATCCATCATCATGCTTGCTACAAAATGTGAATTTCATATTCTATGAGGGCATATAAGTAAAAACTCGTCAGAATCGGATAAACCACGAAAAGAGTTACTTCTTCTGGCAATCAATCAAACCAATCCACCTCAAGAGAATATATACTACCCAAGAATAGGAGCACATCTCTTATCCAGTAATATGCAATCAACAAAACAAACCTGGCGGGAAGCCGATTGAAGTGTTCATCGAGCTGTTCTCTGAGACTGGGATTGGAGAGCGCCTCTTTGTTCCCACTCTCGACTAGCCTCGTGTAGATCTCGTTTTTAATCTCGTGCAAGAAATATAAACCGTGTAGCCCCTTGTTCACTGGAGGTGAGCTCTCTCCGCACCCCTCCAATTCCTCCATGTCTCTCTCAATCTTCACCTACCTCAACTTTGAAATACGTATCTCACTTGCTCTACTTTAGGAGAAGCATGTGATTACCAACGCCATGGCTGATGGAAGGAGAACAGAGAAAGAGATGTAAACGCTTCAAGGGTTTTTTTTTTTGGAGAGAGAGAGAGAGAGAGATGGTGTGAATATAGGGAATCTTTGACGGTTAAGAGGAGAATCTTCGGCTGGGAAGCTGGGCGTTTTAAAACAGCTGCTCTCTGTAGAATAGACTTCCTACCATTTTCTGTTTAGGTCCTTCGTTTTTAAAATATTAGCATCCGTAAGGACTCTTTTCTGTCCAGAACTTTTATGAATGAATCCAAAATTTTCTCCTAAATCGTACTTCAGAAGGGGTTGTGCGAGAAAAAGAAAAGAGAGCGGAGAGAAGAGTAATTATGACTGTATTTTTCATTTAGTTTAGAATATTAAAATCGAAAGGAAAGTGGAGGTGAAGATGTTGTATAAATTCAGCAAATTTTGTCATCTTTAATCAAAGTATAGATGAGATAAAAAGTTTACACGTCAGTTCCACTTCTTCTTCTTTTTATTTTACTTTACATAGTCGAACATACTTTACTTCTATCTATATGCAAAAGAAGTCGTGTGGCACAAATATATCAAATTTGTTTATTTGTCATTGGTAAAATCTTTATTAATAAAAAAAAATCAATACTAGATACACTATTTATTAGATATTTTATTTATTTTAAAATTAAAACATTTGACATATACATATAAGATATCCAGTAAAAGTAAGCAAGTTAAATTCATATTGCAAACACTCCCATTAATTCAATCGAATAGGAACGGCTAATATACAAATTCCAAAAAAAAAAAAAAAAGAGGTCAGGCATTGGGAAACCACAAAATTGTAAATAAGTATTATAACGAGGGCTAAATAGCATTTTGGAAAACCGGACTGGGGAAGGGGAGTAATGTTTGGTCGTCTGCGACACGTTATTTCCTTGCTGAGGAAACTGAACTGAGGCGCCATTGAAAACTAGTAGCTTTCTCTTCAAAATCAGCAGTGCACCACAAAACCGGATTTGTTATTTTTGTTGACACGTGGAATGGTAAGACCTTTGCTCTTATCTAGCTACTCTGCCGAACTGAACCTTTTGCTTAAATTAATCCGTATTAAAAAAATTCAAAAAAGCATTGCCAATTTTCAATGCGGACCTAACGACTTGAAGTTTCTATAATTCTCCGATGATCATATAACTCCAGTCTCCAGTTATGTTCCTTGGAAGTGAACATAAGATCTCCAGTCTATAGAAACTGGAGATACTAGAGAAAGCTTGTGGGGCGACCGCTGAAAGTTGGGTGACGACACCAAGCATTCTGCTATAGCCTGGGCCTCGGGTTCCGGATTCTCTGTTACAAAATTTGAAGTAAATATCCTGTTAAAGTTCATCACGGGTGGGCTCCATGGCATAAATTATAATTATTTCGGAGAACCTTAACAAGTAACAACACATATTTTGTACAGGGACTGAACCAGTAAGTTTGTAACAGAGGATCAGAATGGGTTGCTCCAGGAATGCGGGAGGAGTTTCGGCGGGATGGTCTGAATAAATAAGGAACTACTGTACTAGTCATGCGCCCCTTGTTGACTTGATTCACCATTTTCATAGATAACCCTGTAATTTCCTATATTTGAAACATCGCAGACTGCTTTTTAATGTCTGGTGAGATTGAGAGGACCGGAAGACAAAAGCGCTGTCGACAATTTAACAATACGAAATTATTATGGTACTAATAAATGTCATTATCGGATAGATCTCAAAATTATGTCTACTGATTTATTGAATCGAAAAAAGATTCACTTTATTGAATTTCATATCTGGACCTTACATTATCTGAATCTGAAATCTGATAAAACTTAATAAATTTTATTATTCTAATAAATAAATGTATTTTGAGCATCCGAATGCCATCTATCATGTAGGTCCAAAGAATTTAATTTAAATTAGTCATATAATTAAGTTTAATTAAATTTATTATATTAATTTGTGATTGCTGTTTCAAACATTTTAATTAAAATATATGTTATATGATCCGAGTCCAATCTAAATCTTACAATAATAAATATTACGTATTTGGATTATCATTTGTCAAACTTTAATTGAATATAAAATTGTGTGTGGATCTTGTAAAATCTTAGGTCCTGATTGGCTCTCTCAAAAATTTTACTATTTATGTGGGAAAATAAAAATTTATTTTCTTATATGAACAGTAAAAATTAATTCAAAAATCTTGCAATTCCATTTCTATTATCTTTCTCCTTCGTTCGCTAAACAATCCTTAGGCCATGTTCAGCTGGATTACTATTCTCATGAAAAAAAAAAATTCAGTTCAACTGAATTTTTTTTTTTCCACAAAAACAACAAAAAGCAGTTTAAATTTTTAATTTTTTTTATGTCCATACTCATTTTCACGGTGCGTTAAGCAGGGCCTAATGTGTTCACATTTGAATGAAAATGGAATCCGATCCGAATCTGAATCTCTGACATAATTGACATCCCAAGTTATTGTTGACCATAAAAAATCAACCACCCGTGATGCATTCTTACAAAATTTCATGACAAGAATTTATTGCTTGAAAGATTATGTTTGCAAAAAAAACATGGTAAGTTCGTGCAAATTGGTCATGTCACTGTCAAATCTTCGAACAGAAAAGAAATGGTTGATTTATTATAACGTAAAATTAAAAAAAAATTATCCTTTTGAATCGGAAGAGATTGTGTTAAGTATAAATAAAAAAATAAAAATTGTAAGGAGCAGACTTGAAGTTAAAAGGAAAATTTAATAAGGCGGTGTCAATCAATTATTCAAGCAAAATTTGTCTGGTGCTCATTTGCAAAGCATATCCTCAGCAGCATTTTTTTGTGCGGAGCTTTTAATCTGATTCATACGTTTCGGATCGGATGGAACAGATCAAATATTGCCTGAATTGAAAAAAAAATCTCAAAATTTGCAAAGCTTTTAATCGGATCCATCCGATCCAAAACGAACGGACCAGATTAAAAGCTCCGCACAAAAAAACTCTGTAGAGAATACACTTCCCATTCTCAGAAGCATATCCTCTATAGTACCGCATCATTGTATGCAATAATCTCAGTCGAACGATGATTTTTTCGAATCAACTAGATACACGATGGACTTTAAGATTCGTATCAGGTTATGTAAGATTTGTGCAGATTAAAACTGATGGTACATATTCGTCATTCTACATGATAGGACACTACTAGATTTGAAGCCGCTCATTTGCTACCGATTTTAACCCCACCTCTTATTTTTTGTTAGTACTTTGTAATAATGATAACTATGTTCAAATTATTATTATTATTTTTTAGAAGTTGCAAGTTCAAAATTTGAATGAAATCTTCTATAGATATTGAACTTTGAAAAGCCAAATCTTCATCTTTTGTTCTCTCTGATTGTGCAAGGATTAGTGCAGAAATAGCGATTTTTGAGTTAGTGATTGAGAATAATGCTAACTCAAGAAATTTAAGAATAGCACTAACTTTGGCTATTCTGGATTAGTAGAAATGTTATTTGAATTGTATGTTAAGAATAGCAAAGGTATTCAATCTATTTTTTTATTTTTTTCGCTAACCGGAGCGGGTGCTAAATCGTTAACCCAACGTTTTCATGGAATAGCGGAATAGAGCTATTCCTACGCTATTCCTAATTTTAGTTTCACATTTGAATGACTTTGCTCTGAGAATAGCTCTATTCTCTGAGCATCCAAACACACCTAAAGAGCTAAGTTCAGAATAAATGAATCTATAAACATATCATATTTAAATACTAACTTTAGCCATAAAAAAGTTGAATTGAATGAAATGTTGATATTGATATATTTAAGTGACAGCCAACCGTACAAATATTTTCCTAGGCAATTAAATATTCAATATAAACAAATGAAATGCTAGCTATCAATTGTATAGTGCATTAGTGGTAATTAATTAAATTGATAACACAACTATATAGTAAAATGAACTTAAGACAAATACGAATGTCTAGAGATAAGATATCATCTTCCACCATAGATAAATATTGTATGAATTTATATAACTAAACTAATAAAAAAATATTCTTCCAATTTTCTTTTACTACATGTTTACTCTCAAAATAATGATTGTAATAACTCTTTAGTGTGCATGTATGCAAAGCTCAAATACAAATTTCTTATCTTTTCAGGGGGGGATTTGCAAAAACATTGTAATGAACTCTTCAAATTCATTTGCAATAGCCTTTGATTCCCAGTGGGGAACAAGAATTAATTGCTTGTTGACCTCAAAAATAAGTGATTATTATTATTATTCTCTTGATAGAAGTATTTATTTAATTATGTACATAATTAATTTAGACCTAATTGAAGATCTCATTGGCTCAATTGATTAATGCAATAGGTCAAATGTTGCTTTTGTGCTGTGAACTCAGAATATATATATATATATATATATATATGTAATATCTGATTTGTCAAGGGGTGGAAGTAGGTATCACGTTTGTGACTGTTTAATTATGTTGCATATTTTTCTCCTTCATTCTTAATTTATTTTGCTTCCTTTTTTCTTATTCCTATTTTTTAATAACTTGTCTATCTTTGACTTTTTATTTTAAGATACCTTTTTTTTATTTTTAAGATTTTTTTTTTATGTGGTCGTCGTTAGCTCTCTAAGTTATTTTGATTTTATTGGTGTCAGTCCTTTACTTTATTATGGTTTTAATATTTAAGAGATAATTCGGTTGAAACTTACTTGTCTTATGTCATGAAATTGTAATAGAGGTTTAAAAACTATAGTAGTGGAAGCTTCATGTAAATATATATATATATATATATATAGGAATATGCTAGCATGCTATGCATAGCATAGAACCCCTCCATGCAACGGCTTGGATTTCGAGTTTTCAAAATGCTAATGGTCGATCCGAACCGTTCATCTTGTTCTCCATATTAATATGTGTTTGGAGACCAAATTTTATATTTTTTGGAATTTTTTTACTATTTCTTTAGATTTATTGAAAATCGCTGTTTTCAGCAAATCTGTACCATAAAAAAACAGCGATTTTCAATAAATCTAAAGAAATAGTAAAAAATTCCAAAAAATGTAAAATTTGGTCTCCAAACACATATTAATACGGAGAACAAGATGAACGGTTCGGATCGACCATTAGGATTTTGAAAACTCAAAATCTAAGCCGTTGCATAGAGGGGTTCTATGTTATGCATAGCACGCTAGCATGTTCCTATATATATATATAGAGGTAGGCTAATATACAATCGATTGTTCCTGAGGTCCTGTACAATCAAGTCATTTTTCAATTTTTAGAGTCCAAATGATCGATCCAAACCGTTCGTCTTGTTCTCTGTATTAATATGTGCTTGGAGACCAAATTTTATATTTTTCTGAATTTTTTTACTATTTATTAAGCCACTTTGAAAATTGCTGATTCAACGATAGCTTTTGGTTTTACTGTTTTGTTAAGCTACCGTTGGATCAACGATTTTCAAAGTGGCTTAATAAATAGTAAAAAAATTCAGAAAAATGTAAAATTTGGTCTCCAAGCACATATTAATATGGAGAACAAGATGAACGGTTTGGATCGATCATTTGGACTTTAAAAATTGAAAAATGATTTGGTTGTACGGGACCTCAGGAACAATCGATTGTGTGTATGTATATATATATATATATATATATATATATTCTTTCGCATGGATGACCCGTCATTAAATTTTAGATAATATTTTATAATTTGTAAAAAAATTAATATACAGCAATAGTCTGAATAAAAATTTGAGAGGACGTCAATACATTGCGCCAAATTATTGGTTTCTAAAAAATCAGTTTAAAAGTTTTGTAACAATTTAAAATTATGAATTTAAGAAAAGGCCAATTAATGAAGTTTTAAGTGTATATTGTATAAACAAATAAAAGTTTTTACAGTTACCAATAATTATTATGAGATTAATTTTTACTTGTGATATAATAAAAATATATAAATTAATGTAGTATTGACATTAAAAATTACTTTTATGTTCTTTTAAATTACTAGCTCTATTTTGAATATTTGTTAAAATAAACTATTTATATATATAATAAGAGGAGGGTTCAAATGCCTCCATTTTTTGTGCCTCCATCATGCCTTCATTTTTAAAACATTAATAACTCAAAATTTAAAAATATAAATGTCAAAATAAAACCATTAGATGTGATCTATATGATTTTCACTATGTGCTCATAAAAAATTATCACGCTTCGATTTTGTTTTTATATTAATCAATAAGTTGAAAAATTAACTTCTAGGAATTATCCATGTTAGTACAATTTTTACAAACTCTTGATGACAAACACATCAAAGTTGCAATATCATAATTTTTTTTACACATGTATAGATAAAATAACGTAGGTCGTATATAATGGTTTTATTTTGAGTTATTAAAGTTTAAAAAATAGATTCATGGTGGAGACACAAAATTAAAGACATTTGAGCCCTCTTAAAATAAATACACATTAGAATCATCCTTAATCAATTGTAATACGAATCAAATTTTAGAGGAGATCGATCAATACATTACCCTCAAATTAATAATGTAAAATCAGTTTAAAAGTTATAAAAATTGAAATTGAGTATTTAGAAGAAAAAAATGTTTAAAAGTTTCTAAGTTTTAAAGTTACCAATAAATAGAATGACACTAATTTTAACTTGTGATACAATTTGTGTTATATAAAAAATATTTAAATTTAGTGTTGTCGTTGAAAGATACATTTTTGTTCTTTAAAATCACTACTTATTATTCTCGATACGTGTTAGATTAAAAAAAATAAAATAAAAAATAAGATACGCGCTAGAAATATACTTAATTAAATGTACTGAGAATCACATTTTGAATTAAATAAATACATAGCCATACTTTTCAACGCATGAACCACACATTTTATGACACATGCATGAACCTAGCTAGCTTTTACATCATATTGGTTGAGTTTAATTATCTTTCTACATCCAGAAAAATTTGAACCAACTGGCGTTAAAACAAAAGAAAATAATTTAAAAAATAGCAACTAACACGCACTTGGATTAGACATCTAAGATATGTAAATTTGACTTTATCTATATTTTAATTGAGGCAACTAAGAAGCACTTTCATTATTCCGACAAGAGAAGGTGAAAACTAATCAGCAATTCCTTCAAATGGTGCAAATGATGAGATAAGCACAAAGCTTTATCACCAAGCATTATTGCATTAAGCAATCTCTTTCCATGAATTAAATAATTATAAATGAAAGGCATAGGTTTGCACCAAGCCAAAGTCAAGGTCATTATTGGAGCATGTACATGTTGCCTAATTAATTAATTAATTAATTAATTAATTAAGAGGTGTAACAATATTTTACAATACATGTCTGAGACTTATCTGGGTAGATTGTTAAATATTTAAGTGATTGGATATGGATTAGGATTAGCACAAAGCTATTTGCGGTCAGGTCAAACCCTCTCATATGCTTAGATTAATTTTATATTATTTTTCATATATATAGATATATACCAGATCAGGAATGAAACTAGAATTTGTATATAAGGGGGTTAATATCATGAGGACGGTTCAAATGCACTCTATCTTTCAAATTCTTTTTCTCCGTTTTTAAAGTCCGAATAGTCAATCCGAACCATTAGAGGCGATCTATATATTAAGATGTGATTGGAGACCAAATTTTACATTTTTTGGAATGTTTTTACTATTTATTAAGTCACTTTGAAAATCGCTGATTTTACATTTTCTGGACCATTGGATCAGCGATTTTCCAAAGTGACTTAATAAATAGTAAAAAAATTCCAAAAAATATAAAATTTGGTCTCCAAGCACATCTTAATATATATATTGCATCTAACGGTTCGGATTGACTATTCGGACATTGAAAACAGAGAAAAATGATAAGATGTATTTGGGTGTACAAAAATTTAAGTGCATTTGAACCCTCCTCTAATATCATATATAAAAAATATTTTTTTTAATTTGTGGTACTTTTATTTCCTTTTCATCATGGATTTCTTTCTCTTTCTCTTTTACTCTTTTGTTTTACTTGCTAATTTCTGGGCCAGATTATTTGGGCCTAAATTTCTAATATTCTTATTTATGGGTCATGGCAGCGTAAGAGATTGATTTAATTCGTCTAATTTTTTGGGCTTTAGGTTATGGGAGCGTTTCTTCGTGTGGGCATGAGCAAACGCATATTTTTCATGTGGAAAGTCTAGAATAATCCTGTTTGAACATTCAGACTTGTCACATTTTGAATTTAATTTGTATGTACTTTCTTTTCAATTTTCATCGAATATTAATGCGGTATCCAATAGTTTTAGAGATTGTGCTTTAAAGTTGGAATCTACTTTAGTGGCATCACAAATTGTGCTCTAAGTCAGAAACCTGCTGATTCTACAAACATAGATCAATTTGACCATATTCTGAATGAGTTCTCAAAAAATAAAAAGGCAAAAAGGATATGAATTAGAATATCGTCAAATACGATAGTAAAAAAAAAAAAAAAAGAACTTTAAAATTCAATCCCCCATCACTGTCCCATTTCTATATCTTCTGTCTCCAAGAATCGTAAAATAATTAAAATTTTCCTTCATAGAAATTTACGAACTTGAAAGAGAAAAGGCCCATATCCAGCTTAGGTAATCCAAGAGATTAACAACGCTATTTAGGCTTTATGCAACATAGAGTTGTATGTTTTTTTTCATTTTAATTTTATTGTTTGTGTATTGCATGAAACCAATAAAAACTATAAATATTTTTGCCCTCTTAACTTCTCTTAAGCATTAGACATAATATAATGAGCTATCCGTAAGTCTTTTCTATCACTAAAAAAAGAAAGAAAGAAAAATCTTATAATTTTGTTTTCAACTTCTTAGTGTATTTAACAAGTACATTAACTTGTGCCTTAGAATGACACTGCAGCTGGTATGACTGTTTAAGCATGACATGTAACTTGTATTCATATAGATTTGTTTACTAGTTCTGCTTAACTTGAGCATCAGTAAGTTTTGTGTGTTTGAATGCTCTTTTAGATCAACTTGAAGTCTTGCACATTTAAAGGCTTATAAAGCTATTTTGAGCTATTTTGTATAGAAGCATTTGGTGATAAATCGAGTCATCAGAAAAAAGTACTATTTTTTGTTTTTGTAAACGAACGAAATATTTAAGCTAGCTGCGCTTATACCCATCTAAGTGAGTTCATGAGCTTTAACTTAAAAAACCATCGAAATGGCTTAAATGTATCAAATTTGAAAATGTTGTTTTACTAGCTTCACAAATCCAGTGATTTCATATTAAATTATTTTAAATGCTCAAATTTGTTTCGCATAAAATCAAGCATGCGAAAATAAAATTGAGAGCACCAAAACAATTATTTCTCAACCTCTTGATATAATACAAAACAAACACATACAAATTTAGACCGTTCATATCTAACTGGTGAGTGGTGAAATAGATCAAGAGCAATAATTTGAAATCCATCCAATAACATTTCAAGGCCACCTCACAGTTCTCTGAAAACTAAAATATTTAAAACTGAAAAAGTATCAGGCAATCAATCGAAGCACAGAAAGCTAAAGCGCAGAAAAATTACAACATAATCGGAAAGGTCACATACAAAACTTAAGAAAATACTTATCCAAAATAGTAAGAAGACATTACAACAGTTACAGATACATACCATTGTGTCGTGTAGGTTAATTGAGAACAAATACATACCAATAATAAACTTTAATCATATAAGAGAGGCAAATGAAATTTGGTAAATAAATCTAGCATTACATCATCTGATTGGGACAAATTCTTTGATCTGACCAATTAGAAACTTCATGCACTTGCCTTTAAAATCTAATAAACTCCCAGTGTGTACATTACTGCATAAGAAAAATCAATGAAGAAATTAGTGTAAAAAAATAGCTACTAATCAACTAATGAGATAACCATTAGTCGTCATCAAATATTGACATCATCTAATGACCTTTGTATAATACTTTAGTAGGAAACAATTGCTTGGAGCAGAGTGTACAAGTATACAAAATAACTTCAACCAAAAGAAAATCGACATTTTGTACAAAGATTCTACTTTTAGATGTCACAATTATGTCCTCCCAAAAGAAATACAAAACTAAAGAGAAGCACTAGCCTCTAAAGTGTGCTTGAATGAAGTACATAATATTATCTTACAATTAATACTGTCCAGCTTTTCTGGAATTGTATTTTAAAGTTGGTTTCTCCCTATTTTACTCATTTTAGCATGGTTGCTTCAATATCAGATGCTTTTCAGACTATAAATAAGCGCAATCAATTCTGAAGAATCATTTCTGAGAATTATTTTCTCAAAATGAACAAGGTTGCAATAAAATTGTGACAATAAATAAAAAAAAGAATGGAGATAATATGACAGATCCTTGGTTGTGAAGGTACGTTATCTGACCTATGAAATATTTGACTTTTTAAGTACAAAGCATGGTCAGAAGAACAAAAAATATATAGAAATTACTAATTAAATATATGCATAGATAGATTTGGTCCTTCGTGATTTGGTCACCAAATTGATAAACAAAGCATATTCCTTGCATCTACATAAGCAGGGGCAGATCTACATTCACCCATACGGGTACTAAGCCACCCTATAATTTTAAAATTTTAGTTATGTATAGTGAAATTTTACTGAATTTCATTTTTTGAATAACTTTTTATATAGCCTAGCCCCCCTCATAAAATATCACAGGTCTACTTGTAGCCTAATGGTTAGAGTTTACTTTGTGGTTCTGGAGAGCTTGGGTTCAATTCCCACCAACAACATATTGTTCATTTTAATTTTAGCACCCCTATTATGAATTTCTAGTTCCACCCTTGTACACAAGTAATAAACTCCAAAAATATATATACTAAAATCCCATGAAATAAAACTATTGGCTCATCATAAAAACCAACAGTTAAGCAGAATGCTGTAGGGCTTATTGATGCTATTTTTTTCCCCTTTTTTTTTAAAATAAAGGAGACTTAATTTCTGTAATTTTCCATAGAAACTCAACCAAAACTTGCAGCAAGTTTAACAATAAAAGACAAAAAAAGCTCTCAAAATCTTAAAACATATAGCAGATTACACTATATATAGTATATACGCCTTAAATTAGTGGCAATCCAGGGGAATGGTAATCAGATATAAAGTGATTTGATTGTTAGGTTTAAACATCTCAAGTCACCTCAAACAAACAGAAACTTCAGCTACAGAATTACACGACCATTACTTTGCTCTTAAATTTGAACTATTATGTTATAATCACTCCTAAACCTGGCAAAAACATGTAGAAGTGTAAACTCTCAGTAAATTGAGAAAAGAGTAGTTAATCTCCTCCTTTCCCAAGAAAAAGCAAAGACCACGTTGCTCAATTTACTCCTTAGTACAAAGCAAGGATCTATGGCAGAACTAAGTTGAAGTATTCCCATAAAAATAAGGGGGAGTTTCATGTATAACCCTCAAAAACTTTGAAATTATGTATTCCCCCCTCTAAAATTCATAGTATCATACTTGCGTTCTAAACTTCAAACACTCACAAATTTACCCTTCCTGTTTTTTCTATTAAAATTCATTTTAAATTTAAAAAAGTAACCATTTTACCCTTTATTAAGAAAAATAAAAAAAATATGTAGCGTGTTTCAGAAAAATGCTAGTCTTCGAATTGGTCATTTTTTTAGGACAAATGGGTCATTTATCTACTTTTGACACATACAAAACGGAAGGGAAGGGGAAACTTGTTTCTTCAATGATCTGATACAGAGATTATGAGAGGGAATGGAGCTACTGATACTTTTAAGATTGGACAATATTATCCTTGGTCTTGAGCAGAAATGCAAGGGGTATTTCTGGCACTATATTATCCAAAAGCCACAACCAATGGAAGAAATAAAGTTGAACTATTTCTGCATGAGAAATATTTGCAAGTAGGGTCAAAATTTATAGGAACTCTATTTCCTTTCCCCACTGACATGCAATAAAAAATCAGCTTATCAGGTTTTCTAGTCATTACTAATTTATGATCAGAAATTCAACTTCTTTTCCTTCTTTAACTAGAGTTGTATACTTCTATGATAATATATAGAATATGAAATGAAAAAGAGGAAAATAACCATTGCAGTGTACAATAGTTAGATTAAGATCACAGCCCTATTGAGTACAAATTTAAAATGTCATTTATCTGGAGACGCACATGTTTCATATTCTTAAACATTAATAAAACTTCATATTCAATTGTAGATCAGCATTTCTTAACAATATGTAAAAAAAATTCAACTTTATCAACTCAGGAGCACAGCCAGAACAACACCCATCACAACTTTCAAAATTTTCCAATTTACAATTGTAAAATATCTTATTCCAATTAAAAGTACGCAACCTTTTATGTTAATCTGAAATTAGAGTAGAACTATGTTCTTAAGCTCTCCAACTCTTTTGGTGACCTTAACTTCAAATCTTATCGAATTGACTTCAAACGACACATCTAAATAGTTGAAATCGACCTTAACTTCAAATCTTATCGAATTGACTTCAAACGACACATCTAAATAGTTGAAATCGATCTACTTCACCAGTGATGCATTCACATATCAAATTTATATATTTTTGAATTAATTTAGTATAAACTCAAGCGGTAAAAAAATGATGAAAAATGAACGCATTAAAATTAACTTATAAGCCATTTTTTTTTATTGGTTGACTTTATACTAAATTAATTAGAAAAATTAAAATATTTACAAGTAACCATATAACTCGTGAAGTAATCGAATTCAACGGTTTGGATTCGTCATTGTAAAATGGACATATACCTTTCTTGCTGGATGGAGGAAAGAAAAGAGATATGCTCTGGTCCATCATATTAAAAATACATCGGTCCTAATTATAGTAATTCATGATGATTATTTGCGTATTTCATATGGGGATTTCGCAGACAAATCTTGCGACACGCTAGTTCTTCTTTCCCTTTTTTCCCAAATCTGTAATTTAAAAATAGCTGCTCCTTTCATTGTACAGTAGCTCATCTCAATCTAACCTGACTCAACTATTATTTTCCAACTCAGCTGAGCGTAACTAAGGCCAGCTACCCAAGAACATATCAAAATGCGACTAAGGCTTTAGACGGGTCTTGAGACTCATCCAGCTCAGATCAGACTCTAATGAGTTTTAGATCACAAGGGAAAATTTTGATACCTGATGTTGTTCTTCTTTTATTCAATGTGATTGAAATTGAACATTCATTTGGTCAAAATTTAAGACAAATCCTATAGATGAGTATTGCCTGGTCAAGTCAAAGGAAAAAAAATATATAAAATGCACGGACATTTCTAAACTTGACAAAGTGGAGAAAATTTCAGAGAGGACAGTTTCTAGATTGGCTAAAAACTGGAACAGAGGCAGGGGTCATACACATTAGATAAATGGGGGCCAATTGATCCCCATTGTTTCTCGAAAGTCCTTTATATTTGTACTATATATTTATAATATTTAAGAGCTATATGTACACTAATAACCCACAATCTATTTTATAATTTTTTTTATAGCTGAGCCCCATAATTTTCTCAAGAAAAATAAATAAACTATAGTAGATCTTGCATAAATATTAACATACCATAGATCAAAATTCAGCCTCTACAACTGCACAGAAGCAGCATTCTCGACAGCTGGAGTGGTTAACTCTGCTTGTCTTTATTTAATAATCAATTTCATACTTAATAGTAGAACTAAAATGGGGCCAAATTGAACAGTATCAAATAGTTTTACTAACCAATTTGAAAAATAGTTCTGAGACATATTTAAACAAGCAGCATCACTAGATTCAATTTCACAATTTTAATAACCACTTTAATTAAATTACACAAAATAAATGAATAAATTCACAACATGATATCTTTGTTTGAGTATGGCTATGGTGCTAACAAGTACCAAGGGGTTGGTACTTGGTACTAACAGACTAACTTGGATCCCTTATTAATGCTGACGACTCTGTTAATAACTTCATTAGGTTTCTCAAATCAGATGCCAGGTACCATCAATGGCAATTAAATCCAAGTATGTCAAGACAGCTACACAAATAGTTTATGTAACAAAATGACAACACGAACTAATTCATAATATGGACAATAAGCACAAGAAAAATCTCTTATTTACCTTAATTGTCATTGCATCTTTACTCAAGGCATGGCAGTGAACCCAGCATCAAAGACAATCCCACGATATACTCCTTCATTGTAGCCCGGTATACCTTCGACCCAGCTCCATTCCCCTCCCGTACTACCATCTTCGTATTCCTCCCACATCGCAATTTTACCCCTGACCCGCTTGCCAGAGAACCAAACCCTACCTTCCCCACCAAATACCTTCACCTTGTTATTCCCCACTGTGACTATGCCAGGTCCAGCCAATGGATCACGAATCTCACCGATACCAGTGAAGCACCTATTTTAAATCCATATCAGTTCCACAATCATGGACATCATATTGAGGTGATAATATGGAAATAACACTACAACAGTACGACTAAACTCATGGTATATGTTAGCTGGATAATGAAAACTAACACATACAGATAAAATCAAATCCAAGTGAACTTTCCAAGTTACCATTACACAATTGCAAAAGCAGTAAACAAAACCTTAGCAGTTCTATACCTGTACATTTCTGGGGGCATTCTCCCGGCCTCATCCCACTCCATGCGCTCCAGATCCAACCGCAAAATCAGCACAGTTGAACATGGCGCATCCATGGCAAAGGACGATCTCAGCCCTCCAATCATTAGCAATCTCCTCCCCCCACTCCCTGGCAAAAGCCTCGGCCTTTTCAGGATCTCGAACACATCACCCCACATGTGCCTCTCCACTGGGGCCCACCCACCTTGTCTAGGCCCAAACCCTAACCCTAACCCAGCTAACGGGCATGAAAACAGCTTCCATTGGCTCCTCCAAGCTGATCCAACATCACATAGTGTGAAAAGAGTCTCGTTTATCAGAACTGGACTCCGTGGTTTTGTGGGGAGAGAGAGCGCGTGCTTCATCCACTGAGATTCGTTTTGGAGAGGGGAAAAACACATCACCGCCAGCTCAGAGATCACTAGGAGAGTTCCACGTGGCCCAGCAAGAACAGTCCCATGGCGGGACCAGGCTGATCCAAGTGGGGGCAAGAGACGGTAGGACTGAGACAATGGGTTGCATACAGCTAGTGATTTGGTGCTAGGAGGATTTGGATCGAGCCATAGGTATAGGAGGGAAGTGGAAGAGGAGACAGGAGAGAAAGAGGTGACCTGAGAGGGAAGGAACGGAAGGGGGAGAAGCAGCCAACGGCGAGTGGAGGGATCGAAGGCATGTAAAGAAGGTGGAGAAGAGGGGCCGTGGGTCGGGCGGGGGTGGCGGAGGAGGAGGAGGCGTAGGGTGGGGAGCAATGAAAGAAAGGAAGGGGCGGAGAGGGAGTCACGCAGGGTACGGGAGACGACTCGGCAGGAGACGGCGTCGCGCAAGGGGAGACGAAGAAGGATGTTATGAAGAGCGTCCGGAGGGAGGTAGTTGATCGGAGCTCCGTCGTAAGAGGCAGAGTCGTCTGAGGCCTCGCCGGAGCCCGGTGAGGGGTTATCTGAGGAGGGAGACGGTGGCATCTCCCAGTCTTTGGTTCCTTGGTTGAGGAAGGGGAAGAAAGAGAGAGAGAGAGGAGTGTAGGTTGGACCCGTTCTATACTTCGGTTTGGTCGGGTTAGTAGGTATTGATATGTGGGTCCCGATTTATGAGAGGTTTCAGCTGGGCTGTTAGAACAGGGTGTCCGATGGGTAATCAGTCCAATACCAAATTTCAGCCGTTAATATTGCATCACAATTCGCGTGCAGAGCATTCAGATTCGTGTGCATAATGTGCGCTCGAAATTGACGAAGATCGGACAGCTCTTACAAGCAAGGGACCGATTTTGGTACGATGCCAATGGGACGCCTACCGGGTCAAGGGGGGCCCACAGATTCCTTGGAGCGGAAAATATAGATATTTCATCTGGGCCCCTTTGGAAAATGTGGACGCTGCTAATGCACTCCAACAGTGTCCCTAAGAAGCAGCCTGTATCAATGCTAGTTACGCTACCGATTAGTCAAAATTTGTAGATTGTCTTGGAAAAATGTGAGCAATTATTACCAAGTTGCATCACGTGCGTGCAATTTTACTATCTAGTCATTTTAAAATATGTAATTAGTACACATTTTGAAAGTTTGAAAAAAGTATTTTTTTTTTTTTTTTGTTGTAAGAATTTGTTGTTGAATAGCTGTAAATATATCACTCGTTTATTAATGACTTACATGTGTTGTAAAGAATTAGATTGTACTTAAGTTCACTAAGATTTTTTGTAAACTCAATTATAAAATATATCTGATTGGTTTCAAATAACGAATTTAAACTATTAAAATCCATCTACTTTTTAAGTGATGAGTCTATATGAAAAAAATTTTAATTTTCAAACTAATTTTGTATAGAGTCAAGTAGTAAAAAAAAAATTCAAAAAATGAATATACTAAAATTAATTTATAAACATTCTAATTTTGATCGCTTTACTTCACACACAATTAATTTAAAAGTTTAAATTTCCGCATATAGATGCATCATTCGTAAAATAGATTGATTTTAACAGTTTAAATTCGTCATTTAGAGCCAATTCAATATGTTTTGAAGTTATTTAAGTTCAAAAAAAATTGATGAAATGAGAAACATCCTAATTTTACTCATAAATAAGAAAAGAGGATAAAATCTGATGGATGAAAAAGTTAATGATATATAACGTAAATGAAAAGACATAAAACTGAAAAGGAGCTTTTAAAAAAAAAATTTCAAGTTTGTTACTTTAATTATTGTCTCTATTGCCTGTAGATAGTACTCAAATTAAATTGTGATTTGACATGCGGATTAATTCATCAAATAAGACCCACATAATCAAGAGGTCCAAAAAGATAAAGACGAATTTTTTTTCAAGATCACAATGGATCAAAAGAAGATCACAGAAAATAAAGACGCTAAATGCATAATATTCACTGTATATAATCAAAATAGCTAACCTTTTGCATTATCCTTCGGCTATAAATTAGACCGTAAATCTCCTCTATAAGACATCGTACTGTATTGAATGTGGTGGGACCCGTTCTATACTATACTACTGTTTGGTCAGGATAGTACTCACAGTCACTGATATGTAGGGCTTGATTTATGCGAGGTGTCAGAGGGCCCACAGCTTCCTTGGAGGGAAAAAAATGAAGCTCGGATGGATCAACCAATGTTCCAAATAGCGTTTATCATGTTATAGCGGGAGTTTTCAAAAAAAAAGTTAGGTAAATAGTGACATTATAGTGAAAATTATGTCACATAGTGTTTTTTTATTTTTATAAAAATTATATTAAATATTTGTATTAAATATCAATATTATTTAGTCTCATAGAATAATAAATAATACTAAATTGATTAAAAAATTATAATATTCATATTGAACCAATACAAAATCCAAATTGTGACTCAAAATATCTATAGTAATATTAATATCATAAACTATCGATCTTTTTCTATTCAAAATATCTTCAACATCATAACATAATTTATCTTTTTTCTATTAAGTTTCAAAATAACCTAGAAATTGAAAAGAAAAAAAATTCATACTTCTAATAAAATAAACAGATGATCCTTGAAGAAATTCTTGTTAGTTCCTAAAATTTCCATAATTTAGCAATTATTTATTGATTTATTATCAGTTAAAAAAAACCAAGAATTAAATGAAAAAATTATTATAGCAAACCTGAATTTGATATAATGTAATATTCATCAAAGTTAAACAATATCTTCGTCATTTATTTATTTTAAAGTCTATATAAATTGAAAAAAAAAACTTATGTTGCATAGCGCGCGCATTTACAGTATAGCTGACCGCTATTACCGCTATAGTTTCCGTAGCTCAAATAGTGTGTGTTAATGCTATAGCTTAGCGTTTAGAGTCAAAAAACGCTATAGCGCCCTATTTAGAACACTGAGATCAACAAAATGTGGGCGCTGCTATTGAACTCAATATAGTGTCCCCCAAAATGCAGCTTGCATCAATACTATCAATAGTAGATCAAAATTTGTAGCTTGCATCTAATAAGGAACTTTGCAGATACAACAGGTAATGCCAGGAATTTGGGAAGCATGATGGAATTTAACAACTTCATTGCGAATGCGAACCTCATTGAAGCACCACTACGAGGAAGATCATTCACCTGGTCTAGCAAACGTCCAACTCCAACCTTTTCAAAGTTAGACAGAGGCATGCTCTCAAATCATTGGAACTCGGGGGGAGCCACCTACGAGTTGACGGACCTTCCAGCAACAGCCTCGGACCACATCCCTTTATTTCTGAAAATTAAACCACATGTTAATCCTTCAAAAAGAAGGTTCAAATTCGAAAACTATTGGCTTAACTATCAGGAGATTCACCAGGTAGTCAAGGAGGCATGGTTGAGTGCCACAGGGTCGGACAATACAGTGACATCCTTCCGCAACAAGCTTAATGCGACAAGGATCGGTCTATCAAGATGGGCTAAAGGAAAATTCGCAAAATGGGATACATTCCTACGAAGATCCAAGTGGATTCTCAGGCAATTAGATTGTTTGGAGGAGCTGAGACAATTAAACACGATCGAATTTCGACTAAGAATTCGACTGCGAGAACACATTTTCAGATTAGCCCGGGACAAGGAAATGAGATGGAAACAAAGATCTGGATGCACATGGCTTCAACTAGGTGATAAAAATACCAAATACTTCCATGCGGTGGCCAATGGAAAAAAAAATTGCAACTCTCTGCTAGCAATACAAGCTGAGGATGGAACACAGATAGACAGCAACCAGCTCACGCTTTATGTAGCTCAGCACTTTACACAACTGATCGGTCGCAGTGAACCTCATGAGAGACCATTCAACATAACTGGGAAAGTAGGCCCGGCATACACCATGGACCTCCTCTCTATGGACAGCCCAATTACAGAGGCGGAGGTTCTAGCAACAGTCAACGAAATGCCAAGCGACAAGGCCAGCGGCCCTGACGGCTTTTCGATCGAATTCTACAGGGCATTTTGGCCAATCATCCGTCTGGACTTAATGAACTTAATTGTTGATTTCAGCACAAACAACCGCAGCATCAAGGCGCTAAACAAGGCAACCATTACCTTGATACCGAAGAAAGAATCACCAACAAGGATTACAGACTACAGGCCAATCAGTGTGATCAACACAGTGGTTAAGATAATCACCAAACTGCTTGCAAACAGACTACAAGGTCACCTACAAATGCTGGTCACGCCCAACCAGACGGCTTTTGTAAAAGGCCGTTCAATGATGGAATCATTTCTGGCAGCAAGAGAATTCCTGACATACTGCAAAGCGAGGAAACTACCGGCAATTATGTACAAGGTGGACTTTGAAAAGGCATTTGACACCGTAGACTGGTGCTTTTTGATGAACTTATTATTAGAAAGAGGCTTCCCCCCCAAATGGATAACATCCGTTCTGGCTGTCCTTCAATCAGCCTCATCAGCGGTTAGGGTAAATGGAACACTTACTTGCGCTATTTCACATAAGCGAGGCCTCCGCCAAGGGGACCCACTCTCTCCAATGCTCTTTATCTTGGTGGCAGACTCACTGAACAGATTCTTGAGCAATGTGGAGCAAACAATGCCGCCACATGCTCATCTTACACCAAAGACTATTCAGTTTGCCGACGACACAATAATTATTGCGGAGGCTCACCCGACCACTCTTCGAATAATTTCCAGGGTGCTGCAAGTCTATGCCGAGCTAACTGGCCTCAAAATCAATAGATCCAAGAGTTCGTTCGTCCCAATATCCATACCACCACATCTCACTCAGGCAGTACAGAACATTCTCCAGTCTCCTGAGGAAAGACTGCCGATAAAATATTTGGGCCTACCGCTTTCAATTAAGAAACCAAATAAAATAGCCTTCCAACCGATGTTACAATCGGTGCAGAAGAGAATGGAGGGATGGAAGTCGAATTTCCTTTCATACGGGGGTAGAATAACCCTTGTTAAAGCGGTCTTGTCGGCAATACCGATTCACTTCATGCAGGCTTTAAGACTGCCGAAAGGGGTTATAAAATACATTGATAAGATGCGAAGAAGCTTCCTTTGGAGAGGGAATAATGCATGCAAAGGAATAAACTGCTTGGTTAATTGGGACAGGGTATGTGCGCTAAAATGCAATGGCGGGTTGGGGATCCCGGATTTGGACTGCCAGAACCAGGCGTTGCTGACTAAATGGCTTTGGAAAATCAATCATGAACGTGAGGGCATCTGGGCGTCTACGCTGAGACAGCTCTATAATATCTCAGAGGTTTCTCACCTGTTAACCGAGAATCACAATTCCTTCTTTCTAAAACAGCTAGTAGAACTGTACCATTTCTATGACAACTCGATTAAAACACCAGGGCAGGCAGTTTGGAGATGGTCGGTAAATGGGCTCTTTAGTTGCGCGTCAGCCTACAAAGCCATGCACCACAGAGGGGTAATTTCTGCACACCACCGAGTGCTATGGAAACTCAAGACACCCATGAAGGTTCGTATCTTCCTTTGGCTAATGTGGGACAACAAGATTTTAACACAAGAGGTACTTACAGGAAGAGGCTGTGTCGTACCACATGGTTGTGTATTATGCGGCTCCACGGAGGTGGAAACACGGGACCACCTGTTCCTGACTTGCCCATATGCTCTTCGATTTTGGAGAGGTATGGCTTCTGAGCTTAATCTCCCCCAGTTTTCGGGCTCTGACCCATTTAGATCATGGTGGAAAGCAAGGAAAAGGTTAGGGGGCAATCAAAGGAGAAGGTGGGATATAGCATGGGCGGCAGGTGCATGGGCACTGTGGAAGGAACGAAACCGCCGGACCTTCTCACAGCTGTGCAAACCGGAACAAATTCTTCTCAATGCGGCGACAATCGATGTGCACAACTGGTCCTTATTTATATAGCGAGCGAGGGTTAGGGTTAATGCAACATTGTGGGAGGCCGGCCCGGGTAGGGTCCTGGCCCCCCCTTTTTTATTTTTTATTTTATTTTATCTTTTTGATAGCGGGCCTCTTTAATATTTAAAGGGTTTAGCAACACATAGGTTATGAGACTGCCGTTGGCGGTCGACCAATGTAAATATCTCTTTTTATAAATATATCTTTTAGTGGAACATTTCCACTAAAATTTGTAGATTGTCTTAGCAAAATGTAAGCAATTCTTAATATGTAGCATTACGTGCGTGCAATTTTACTAAGTTATATAATTAGTGGCAATTTTGATAGTTTGACAAATGTTTATTTTTTTTTTCTGTTCTAACTTCTAAGAATATTGTTGAAGAGTTGTATAAACTTCACTTGTTTATTAATGACTTTCATGTATTACAAGATTATAACAGAGATAGAACATTGTTTAGAAATACGAAAGTAATCACAGTGATATAAATTAGAGTTTTTTTTAGGACTTCATTTCAGAAGAGAAATATATACAACAACAACAATAACCAAGTCTTTAATCTCAAACTCAGAAGAGAAATATATATTTTATAAAAAAAAAACATGTCTAAAATAAAGACAATCTATATATAACATTTCACATTCAACAAATTGTAAACACAAATAAATATTATTTTTAGTGAAAAAATTATGTATAATGAAAATTAATACGATAAGTCATGTAAGAGTTCCTGCAGATAAATACAAAGAAATTACACGACCTTAAAATGTTTTGATACATCCTAGGCACATCAAAACACTTTAATTATCTTTAATAACTGAGAAAAAAAGTATGTAAAAATACAAATATAATTTGAAATATATAATGAATTGGTTCAAGACATCCCACTTTTTTTACTTATATATCATGAATCATAACAATATTCACTTGATTGAAAGATGCATTAATTCTACGTTGATATGCGCTCATACCTTGCGTGAACTCTTTCCTGTGGTGGTATAATCCTCAAATTTGTCTCATGCCGACCAAACCTTCCATGCACTCGTATTCATTAAAAACTATACTACTTTCTTTCTTCACTCGCTCTGTTTTTCATATCTTTTGTTATTTTTATTTATTATAGTCATTAAAAGTAGTCGTGTCTTCAGGGGTGGACGCATAATTTTTGTCATGACAGGGCAATAATCGGATGCAAATAGCTTATTAGATTCAAACCCAATAGTTTATCGGGTACAATTTAACATAACAAAAAAAATAGCAATCAATATAATAAAAATCCTAAATTACTTGAAAAAAAAATCAACAATTCAACATTTATAAGAAATTTGAAATCAACATTTTGGTTCAACTTGGCAGCCTCTGCTTTTGAATTAAAAAAAAAATAAAAAAAAATAAAAACATTTTGGTTCAACTAATTTTCACTATTTGGGCTCCGCTAATTTGTTTCGCTCAGAGTTTATATGGGCTCTATTTCGTCTATTAGAATTCCAGAATGGGCTACAGGGAGGCAATTTGAATTCCAAGGAGGGGCAGAGCTTCGAAAAGCAGATTTTTAGTACTATTTTTGAAAATCCAGCGGGGGGCAGCTGACCCCCCCTGTGCTATAGTGGATCTGCCCTTGCGTGTCTCTACAAATGAAGACGGAGAGAGGATGTTTATGGCTCTTCCAAAAAAAGCACTTTGGCGAGAAAAAAGAGTGCTGCTTCGAGAGTCGACCGACGAAACCGCTGTCTAGAGTTTCTTCTAGGTTTTCACTTGAACTCCGCCTCTTGGCTCCTTAACGTTGTTTCTCTGCTGTTTGAAGTGATGGTCAAGTGCTCATCTGCCGCTACCATTATGTTTGCCGCTTGTACCACCGCTTCTCTGTCGCTTGCACCACTGCCTCTTTGCTGCTGGAGCCGTCTAGGGTTACTGTAAATTAGGTAATAAGTATTTAGTTTTTGTAATAATGATGACGTGTGTTGTTTTGTATCGTTTTTCTGTCTTTTTTTTCTTGTTCAAAGGTGACTGTCTTGGACTGGTTGATTTGGTTCTCAGTTTGGTTTGATTCAGTGCCTTCTCAGCTGATGGGTGATTGTCCTGGTCCAACCGATTCAATTTCCGGACTAATTTAGATTCAGTGCCTTCTTTGTTGTGCTATACATACAAATGATACAATCCCTAGGTTTCTATCACTCAAATCAAGTAAGAATAATCAATTTGCATCTACATGATGCACATACCCCTGTGCGTTTTTAGCTATTAGCCGTATGTTTTTACAAACACTAGTTGTCTAATCTTATGCAATAGCTACGAGCTACGTTGTAACTTTTTATATTAATGCAAGTGTCTACGAGTTTTTTTTTTTTTTTTTTTTTAAACGAAGAGAGAAATACCCCTAAGGGAAACAAATCTGGTGTGATTCTTGAGAATCACAGGACCCTGCTTTTCCAAATCTACTTATTCATTTGTTTTGAGATTTGTGCATATAAAATAACAGATTTTGAGATTTGTACATTTAAAAAAATAGAGGGATAGATTTGGAAAAGCAGGGTGCTGTGATTCTTTTGAGAATCGCAGCAGATTTATTTCCTAAGGAAAGACGTTAAGTTGCCATCACTTTCCACTTAGCGAATAACGTGTGATGTCCGAGTGCCTCAATTACCTGTTAACGTTACGTGAGCTTGAGGAGTCTAATAAATTGCATGCAAGAGGAATAAAGTGGGAAACAATATTAATTGTTTTGAGGAGCACAATCATATAACTACAATCTAATAAGAGAGAAGGGCCCACATGTCGATGAGTTGGTGGAAAGTGAGGAATGATCAGACGAGGGACGTGCAAGGAAGTGAGTCTGACTCGGATCAATTGACAAGTGGTAGCCGCCTCTCAGCTCTGTACATTTGGAGTTCTTATTCTCCGAGGTAACATAATATTCTGTTTAGATTTGGACTGTCCAATCAGAATTCAGATGATTTGAATTCTGATTGGACGGTCTCGATCTGAACATAAATATGATGTTACCTTAGGTGACATGAATTCAGATTATTGGTCTTGGGTGCTTCAATTTTTCTCTAGTTTAGAATTTAGAAGTCATGTTCATGTCGCGGTCCCACTATTCAGATTACCTATCCGTTTTAACCACTGATCTTTTTAAAGAAAAAAAGAAGAAGCTGATAATTGTACCTCAAACAAAGTATTTGTACGCATTCTCCGACTTTCTAGAATATCAGTGATAAAAAAATCAGGTTTTACTTCATATAGCACAATAATAGTACTAATCTTTTTTTATTATATAAAATTTCGTTGTATGAAAAGAAAAACGCTTTGTTAAACAAATTTAACAAAATCACCACCAAATGCAGCGAAACAATAGTATAATTTAAACATATAAAGGAAATCGTTTAATCTACTGCGTTCAAGTATTTAACTTTCATTGTAAATGAGTTAAATTTTCATTTTTAAAAACAAAAACGAATCTCCGAATTCGTCCCCGAGCATGAAATTTACACTTCTAAATTTGTACTAATCCCCGAGGGCGTTCCCCAGCACAAATTTTCTTCATTTGTGCAGAATGTGCCAGAAACAATACATGTAAACAAGTAAAGCATGTAAACCAATATGTATTAGCAAGCAAACAACATAAACAAAGCATTAAAAATTTGTGCATATAAACCCGTGTTTACAAATATTGAAAAATCTGTATTTACAACCATATAAACCTGTGTTTACAAACACATTTTAAAACATATAAATCTGTGTTTACAAACATATAAATCTGTGTTTAAAAACATATAAACCTGTGTTTACAAACACATTTCAAAGCATATAAACCTGTGTTTACAAAAATTAAAAAATCTGTATTACAAACATATAAACCTGTGTTTACAAACATATTTTAAAACTTATTCTTCAAACACATTTTAAAGCATATAAATCTGTGTGTAAAGCAAGTAAACCAATATATACTGGCAAGAAAACAACATAAATAAAGCAATGAAAATTTGTGCATATAAATCTATGTTTACAAATATATTTTAAAGCATATAAACATGTGTTTACAAACATTGAAAAATTTGTTACAAACATATAAACTTGTGTTTACAAATACATTTTAAAACATATAAACATGTGTTTACAAACATTAAAAAAATTGTTACAAACATATAAACCTGTGTTTACAAACACATTTCAAAGCATATAAACCTGTGTTTACAAAAATTAAAAAATCTGTATTACAAACATATTTTAAAACTTATTCTTCAAACACATTTTAAAGCATATAAACTTGTATTTACAAACATATTTTAAAACTTATTTTTCAAACACATTTTAAAGCATATAAATCTGTGTGTAAAGCAAGTAAACCAATATATATTAGCAAGAAAACAACATAAACAAAGCAATGAAAATTTGTGCATATGTTCTGTGTTTGCAAACACATTTTAAAGCATATAAACCTGTGATTATAAACATTGAAAAATTTGTTACAAACATATAAACCTATGTTTACAAACACATTTTAAAGCATATAAACCTGTGTTTACAAAAATTAAAAAAATATGTGTTACAAACATATAAACATGTGTTTACAAACACATTTTAAAACTTATTTTTCAAACACATTTTAAAGCATATAAACCTGTGTTTACAAACATTGAAAAATCTTCATTTAATGGATTACGTTCAAGTAAGTAGTTAATTAATGATTACATGAATGTTAATAAGCCGGGGGACTAGCTTGGGGATTAGTGATTACAACTTCTAACAAACTGTCCATGAAATTAAAGCGCAAGACAAAACATTGTAAAGCTAATATTTAAAACAATCAATGTAAAATAGCAATCCGTTAAAACATCGATGTGTTAATTAATAGAAAATTAACATATTTTCATTATTAGCGGACAGTTAAACCCAGTTAAACCAGTTCGGGGACGAACTTGAATTTGATGGCTCGGAGTGCCAGAACATTTCTAAAAAAAAAAAAAGGTTATTGGTTGTTAAGTCTTGTGGTGTAATCCTAATTGGGATCGAAATATGTCAAAAGAAAAGAAAAGAAAAAAAGGGATACTTTCATAAGGTCATTTGATTTTGTCTAATATTATCATTCTTTTTCTAAAAAGAAAATGGCTCAGTTTTCCATTTTATGGCCTCCAATTGACTGTAAGTAAATGACTCGATTTTGTTTAGTTTTCAAGAAAGTAATTTTCACCGATTATAAATAAAGCCAACATTGTTTTAGTATTTCAACGGTTTACCGTGGTAAATTAATTGTAAAAACAAGTTAACAGTTTGTTGGTCCTAGTGTATTAATTTTGCCCACCTCGGGCAGCTCATGCCCTGTCCGTCCGTACTCTATGCCCGGAGTATCCGTGCCCGAGCCTGGGTATAAGTCGGGTAAACGGGTACACAGGTACGGGTAAAAACCGGGCCGGTCACAATTTTTTTGGCAAATACCCGACCCTATCCGGACCGATCATATCCGTACCCGACCATACCCATACCCGTGCCCTGTCCCTATACCCGACCCACTTTAATTTAAAAATCAAAATTCAAAATTCCCCCCATCCCTCCACTTTAATTTAAAATTTTTAAAAAAGCAAAAAAATGAAAAAAAAAAACAGAAAAAAAAGAAAAAAAATCGGACCGGACCGGACTGCCCTGCCCCTCAAGAGTACAACGGGCACGGCCTATCCGGTTTTTGAAAATAATACTCGTACTTGACCTCTACCTGTGCCCGTGCCCGGATATGCCCGGTCCGCCCTGCCCCTGCCCGAGATTAATACACTAGTTGGTCCGGTTGAATAGATTAAGGCAATGCTGCTAAAAATAATTTATTCAGATAAGCAACGAGCCCTAGCCTAATGAGTTAAATGTGCGGTCATGTACGACCGACACAGAAAGCTTTTTCTGCCATATATTTCAACGAAGGATTTTGGCAGAACATGTCAAAAATAAAAATAACTTTATTCTTTTCGTTTTTGAAAGATTGATAGCAGCTATCAATCGGATAAAAGAACTTTATTCTTTGCACAAATTTTAAAGCTCAAATAATAGAATACTCTTCCTTGAAAATAATCTTTTACACATATTAAAAGCTCAAAGTAAATCTCAAACCGTAACGTGAAGAAAATCTTTTACACATTAAAAATGACACTCTTCCTTGAAAATAATCAATGCATTTGGATATAGGTGGAACCCAGGGTTGCACAAAAAATTCGTAGTTCGTAATTCGATTCGAGTTTGATTCGAAAAAGTTTGTAAAAATTTTGATTTAAAATAGTTTGAAATTAATTCAAACCAAATTCAAACTGAACCTGATTCATTCGAAATAGGTTCGCGAACTATTTTAGTTTGAAATTCAAAGTCGTAACTATTGATTTCCACTGATCACTTAAAAGTTAAAACATAAGATTGTCCAACCACAAGTCATAACTCGTAAGTCGTAACCCTCGCTCTCAGTTCTAAAACCCTATACGACTTTCACCTCTCACTTTCGGCGACTACGATCACTTTTCCTTATTGTAAAAAAGTTTGTAAAAAATTTGAAATTGAGTTTGTAAAAAAATTGATTCGAAATTAATTTAAAACAAACTTAGTTCGAAATCAAATTAAATCAAACTCAAATTGAAGTAAGTTCAATTCGTTTGCAGCCCTAGTGGAACCCATCATAATATGTCATGGGTAGGTTTTCCGCAAGTGATATTTTTGTTCAAATTTTTTATTTAAAGTCAAATCTAAATTCTCCAATCTATGTTAATATTCATGGAAATTTCCATGGTTATATTTACGTGGTAGTTTAAATTTATTAAATTTTATATTCGTTCGCACAAAATATAATTTATTAAGTTCTAAATCTATTGGCACATATATATATATATATAAAACCTCACTCAAGATATATAGACTCACTTGTTAACAAAATATTTGTTGCCTAGCTTTTAAAAATGAGAAAAAAATGATAAGAATCGATGGCGGTTCTACAATATGAAATTTCCATACAAAAATATATATATATATATATTTCTGACTACTTTATAGTGACTAACCGATAAATATGCTTTCATCCGTACTTCACGCATTTAATTGTTTTTTTCTTCAATCAAATATTTTTGACAAATGTTTTTTTTCTTCACTCAAATGCTTTCATCCGTACTTCACTTATTTAATTGTTTTTTTTTTCTTCAATCAGATTCGTTTCCCGTTCCATATGGTTAATTTCATTTCATAGGTTTTAAATTTATTATTATACTTACTAATCAATAAATGTATAAAGGTTTTTTTTTTTTTTTTTGCACGGTAAAAATCATCGCGCCACTAATTATAATATAATCAAAAGAGATGCCATGTTCTTTTTTTCTTTTTCTTTTTTTAATCTTTGCAATTTATGGATTTATGGAATTAAGATACAAAAGTCAGAAAAAGACCAATGCAATCTAGATTAAAAAAATTTACAAATTGGGTTTATTATATTTTGTTGTATTTTCAAAAATTAAATTTGTAGAAAGATTATTTGAAATTTTAGGGTGTTAAATTATCCGTAAAGTTCATGAATACTAGAATATGGGATGAATTATGTGTAAACTTATATTATTTTTTCAATTCATTTAGAAACATTTAAAAAAGATTAATAAGTATATAATACAATTATTATTCAAAAATCTTGTTAATATGCTTGACCCCTACATTGGATGTTAAATTGAACTTTGTAAGAGCCAAATTTATGCGACAATAATTACAACAATGGCAATAAAATATTAGTTGAATTTCAAGGAATTGTTAGAACAAGCAATGCTTCTTATTGCTAAACTAAAATTCTTCAACAAAAAAAAAAGAATTTCCAATTGATCTAGATTTTTTTTTCTAGGTGTGCAATTCACTGTGACCGGTTAATTAAAAGGATATCATTAAAAAAATGTGACAAATCTTCAACATTTTTTCTAGAAAAATATCTTGCGTCTAGCTATTGTATACGTAATAATAATAAAAAAAACCACCAATTGACTCTTGTTAAATTAATCTAGAGAACTTTCACAGTTATGGACATTTACACCACTTGAAAGACACTGATATCTCCATATTATATCTAATTTACAGCCCTGATTTACATTGAAACCTGCGCTTTAAGGCCTATAAATATGGACTTTTACTATGAAATGTGGTACTGCTATGCTTTTTTTTTTTTGAGTAAGAATAGGAGTCATGCTCCTATTTTTATTAACCATAATTGGTTACATAGTTTCAGGGTTTAGAGAGAAAACCCTATGATATATTTACAGATGAAAAAAAAAAAAAAAACCAGAAAAGAGAGGGAAACAAAAAAGGAGAATAGGAAAAAACAGAGGGTACTATGCTTCTTTTCTTGTCAAGATAAATGTCATGCATTTGTTAAGCTCCACTGAGTCTTCACCTCTTCTATCAGTTCATCGATCGTTTTGATCTTCTCTCTAAAAATTCTTGCACATCTTTCTCTCCATAGAATGAATAAGGTAATGAGCAGTAGTTCTCGGAGTTGCTTCATCCTTGTTTTGTCCAATAAGAAAGTTTCAAAATTGATACCATTCACCATCCGATACCCAAAATGTTGGAAACTACAATTGAATACCTTATCATATAACAACTTCGAAAAAGGACATTGGTTGAAAAGATGCGTTGTTGTTTCTTCGTCTGCCCGACATAGATAGCATATACTGACAAGAGAAAAACCCCTTCTGTTGAGGTTATCAGTAGTTAGTATTCTATTTAACAGTAGAAGCCATGCAAATATTCTGAAACGTGGAGGCACAGAGAGCTTCCATAATCCTTTCAATCTTGTAGCGATCCTTGGTCCATTTTTAAGAGTGAAATACGCTGATTTCACTGTGAAGTTTCCATCTTCGTGCCCTTTCCAAAAAGCATCATCTATTCTTCCATTTGATGTTATCAGCCTTGTTTGCATCACGACTTCTTCAAAGGAATTCATTTCAAGCCGTGCCTGCTGTGATAAAACAGGTCTGAACAGCACTGACAAATCAGAAACTTGTAGCACTGACTGAAGCAAGGTTTCCTTCTCTATTGTAAAAGTGTATAGAATATGAAATCTTTTTTTCATTATTTCCTCACCCCAGTCTTCTTCCCAAAAGTTTATAGTACTGCCATCTCCAACAATTCTCTTTATAAAACAGTTGCAAAATGGAATTGTTTCTTTCAAATGATTTTGAAAAAAAGAGGAGACTTGAAAACCAACAGAGTGCTGATTGTACAGTGCTCTCATTATAGTTTTCCACAGTTTGTGCTGAGGTTTATACCATTGCCAGATCCATTTCGAAAGTAAGGCTTGATTAAAAGCCTTGATATCAATCACACCTAAACCACCAAGTTGTTTAGGTGTGCATACGAGATCCCAATTAACAAGGTGAATTTTCCTTCAGCCATCCTGCATCCCATGCCATAAGAAACCTCTCCGAATTTTATCAATTTGTGCTATCACCCAACCTGGGAGTTTAAACACTGACATGTAGTATATCGGGATTGAAGTTAGGACACCATTGATCAATAGTACCCTGCCTGCTATGCTTAGAAATTTTGCCGCCCAACCCGACAGCCTGGAGTTTATTCTCTCAATCAGTGGCATATAAGCTGATTTGGGCAATCGATTAGCTGATAGCGGAAGACCGAGATATGTAAATGGAAACCAACCTCGTCTACATCCCATGATTGCTATCAAAGACTGAATGATTTGCTCAGATTGCCCTTGTACCAACAATTCAGATTTTTGCATGCTCACTTGAAGACCCGACATTGTAGCAAAAGTAATGAATATTACCTTAAGCATTTGATAACTTTCCATAATCCTTGATATCAATCAGTGGTACTGCTATGCTTTGTTTGGTATTTTGCAGGAAAAATGGCGAAAAACTGAATCTGATAACTTTTCATACGGCCCGTACGACATTCTGTGCGGGCCGTACAAGATCTGCCCAACCACACAGAAGATTCCACAACAGAGGCAGAAATTCTCCAAGACAAAGCACAGGCATACGGCTCGTATGGGGTCCCCTACGGCCCGTAGGGCGCTAATTCGGAAAATCCAGTTGGAATCTGAAATGAGCATAATTTAAGGAGGCCGAAAAGGAAACCTCTGGAGGCGCGATCTGGGACATTAAATGAGATATTCCTCACCAAAAAAAGGGGATTGACCACTAGGACTTGGACAACCTTTCTTGGAGCAAAAGACAAGAGGAAAAGAGGAAGAGAAGTGAAAAACGCGAGTTTGCAACGGATCTTCAGATTTTTCCACTGTTTTGTCATGAACTCTTTTATTTTCTATTATTTGTGTTATTTCATGAACATGAGTAGCTAATTTACTTTGTTTCTAGGGCTAAGATGTAGTTTCTAGTTTGGTTTTGTTGCATGCTATTTGGATTTTGTGTTGAATGCTTTGTTTTTACTTTGTTGAGTAGTATTTCGATTGCTTTATTTGTGCTTGCTTGAATTGATTAGTCATCCCTCTAGATGAATGCGCACATCTATGTGTTAGGAGCCAAGTCTATGACATTTAATCCAACCGAATAAAGTATATGAAGTAGGGTAAAACCAAGGAGTACCCGAAAGACGAAACTTTCCTTGAGGCGAAAGTCCTTGGATACTTTTAGTAAACCAACAAGTAACTTAGATAAATTAGGCCAAAATGCAAAAGTTGAGGTTTAACGCATCTAAGAGGGAAGTAATTGAGTCTGGTAATCGGGTGCTAAGCCAAAATGCGAAAGTTGAGGTTAGGTATCTAGATCTAGTCGATAGAAACCCTAAACATTAGCACCAACACAGAAAAGAATAGCTGCTGCATTAACTCGGAGTTCCATACAGACCGTACGGGAAACCCTACGAGCCATATGCCTCGGAACTGAACAGAAATGAAATCTGAACCCTGGAAACGCCTTTTTATTAATTGAAAACAAATTTAATTCTTTTTATTGTCTTTTAGACTTGTCATAATTCAGTAGAATTGTTAGAATCAAACCAAATCAATCTCTCTCACTTCTATAATCTCAAGTAATTTTAGGATAAGTCCGGTCTTTTTCTTCCGTTCCCTTGGATCGATACCTTAACATACTCATCGATAGGATAGTTCACTTGCTATCTGATTTGACAGAGTGTAACAAAGATTTAAAATGTATAGCTTGCTATACTGAAACTTTGTAGCATATATTCTGTGCAAACAGACACTAAAAAAACAAACGAATCTTCATAGACACAATATGTTTTTTATTTTTATTTTTTATATATATATGAGTAAGGTTTAAGTTGTATAGATATCATAAAATCTTTTACTGTCTGAAAAATTTATCGCATATACTTTTAACTTTGATCTAAGTAATTCAATAAATTAGTTATATAATAAATTTGTAGAATATAATTTTTTTACTTTTTTTTATTTCTTATGATTTATGAAGATGACATGCAGGTAACTAAGGAATGCAGAATGTTTCTTCTCAAATTTTCTTCTTAATTATTTTTTAAATGATAATTTTTTTTACTGGACATGTCATAGGTGCTTTTTTTAAGAAAAAAACAATTTTTTTTTGGATAGAGTCGTTGGCCCAACTTCGTTTGGAAGGCATGTTACCTTCATTTTTGAAATTCTATACAAAATATTGAAATTAACTTTGCTAATGTGTCTGGAATCTTGTATTTTTACGCACAGGGGAGAGAAAAATAGAAGTTTTTTCTTAAATATTTAAGGATTAAATTTAAGTAGCTTACTTTATTCTACTTCTTTTGTTTTATATTTCGATTGACAGTTGAAGTTAATTATGACTAATTAATAATCCGTCCACAGAAGAGAAATTAAGAAATAAATCTCAGTCTATAACAGTGGATTATAGATAGAGTAAATTAATCCTCCATAATACCATCTTACTCCTATATTATACTTCATATTATATTTCGTTTGATAACTTTAAGTATGGAGTAAGTAATTTACTCACCTCTTATTCCACAATTAAACATAACTTATGATTTTTCAACGTTTAAGTAAGATTGTTGTATTGTGCAAATTAATTATATTTTTATTTAAAACAAAACAATTATTGTAATGTTTATTATTTTTTCTTTTCACGGAAGTCCAATGTTTCTTAAAAATTACTTTTGTTGATCATTTATTTTATATCCTATTTTTATCTAAATAAATTTCAAATTGGACTTCTTTTTCTAAAAACCCTTTTCAAACATGCTTATCTTAGCTTCTGCCGATTTCTTAAGTGTTTAAGTACAGATGATTTTATTCTTTGCTAAAGAGTCATACACTGAATTTTCACAGTTCAAGCAAATTTTCATGCTCCAAATATTTATTGAAAAAGTTTCTGCAATTTTTTTTTTTTACCAACTTTCATAATCCGAGGTTTCAAACATTTAGTGCAACATTATCTGTAAGGTTTGAAATATAATTTTAATGCATAATAGTTTTGTCAAATTTTATAGGTTTTATACTCTACTTTGAAGAGCTAACAAGTTGTCAAGCAATTAGTACATTTTTGTGTAACAAGTTTTCAAATATTTTAGGTCAGGTTTTGTTACAGCAGAATTTTCTTTTTGTTTATAATAATTGTTGACAAGCTTTTCAAGGTTTCAGACTCTAATTTGAAGAACTAGCAAATTTTCAAACATTTATTTTGTGTTTTGCATCCAAGATTTTTTTTTTCAAGTAAATCCAGATATTTGTTTAGTCAAGTTTTCAAATATGTTTCAAATTTTAGACTTTTGTCAAGCTTAAATTTATCAAAAAAATTTCGAAACTTTTAAACTTGTCAAATAATTCTAAAAACAAAACTTGAAAATTTTTTATATGTTGTTTTTAGGTGCCATTTATGATTGAAAAGCAACTAACCTTAATTTAAAACTGAATAAACTAAACATTTTCATTCAATTTATAAATATTATTTTCAAAATTCTGAGTCTTTTACAAAATTTCAAATATAGGACAGACTAATACACAATTCATAGACTAAAATTCTGAAACCTGACACTATTTGACCAAATGATGAAAACTTGACACTGGTTTTTGAACCCTGAAATAATTCAATCAAATATAGGTCAAATACAGTCAAAATCTATGTACAAAATTTCTGAATTTGACTAAATTGTATATGTATTTAAATGTGAAACATTGACACACAAACTTATTGTTTGATCCAAATTACACCGTACAATTTTGCAAATTTGTGGTGAACATTTATTTGAAACTGAAAATTATTTTCAACATTTTTAATTCATTGTTTAGATTTTTTTTTTTTCAGAATTGTAACTTCTTGGAAAATGAGTATGAATTTATCTCTAAATTCAAGCAGGATAAACAAGAAGGATTATTTATATAGTCAGATTGAATTGTCTGATTTGAATTAAATAATTGAACTTTTACAAAGACAATCCAATAAGTTATTTAAATTGGATAGGTTATGATTCCATGAATGTACAATTAAAATACAGAGTCAGAGGAGACACTTGCTCTTTGGCTCAAAATATTTCAAAAATATATTTATATTTTATTCTTTCTTAATGAAAATTATACAAAACATACTTAAGTTTCAAAAAATAATTTTTTTATACCTCATCGTAATTTTTTTTTTGTCTTTTAAAAAAAAAAGAAGGAAAAACTGTACTTAATATTTATAATAATTATAAAATTATGTTTCACTTAAATTTTTTCCATCCTATTAAAAATCTTTTCTTTGCTCCTAAGCAAACAACCAAGTAATCTAAAATTCATAGATAATGATGTAAAACATTCCCCTGTAAATTCTACTATTCAAAATTGCTTTATAACCAAATTTCTTCGTCATAGCACTCACTGTCATAAAACATTGCTTAGAATAAAAAAAATCAAATCACTTGCATCTAGCAACCATTATCCAGCTATTGATCAAATTATAAAGTGCTATAGTCAAACGTATTTACATTTCACCACCTATAAGATTCTATAATTACTTTGACTGCGTACTTTATTTGTCGAGAATTACGAAGAAATTAAACAATTTAATTAAGTTCTATCCATGAATCACTCAATCATACAAACATATTATATCAACTATTGTTTTGTAAAACAAATCAAATCATGTCTTATTAAAAAACTCACATGAGATCCGCCTAACATCACAGTTATCCCAACGTTAACTATTAAATTTCCCACAACCTGTCCACAATTCAGAAAATTTTACATTTACAAATTGACCCCTGTAGAATGAAGAAATCAAAGACTAATCCCTGATAGCACCGTGACAGCTAGTGATATATGGCGTGAACGCACGCCCCTTTAAACCAGGCTGCACGACCCAGACTGATGACGTGGCAATACCGCTTTGCGGGACCCCTGATTTCTCATCTAACGGTTGAAAATTATTTCAAGAGTCAGCTCCAGACCCCTCTTTGCTCACCTCCAGTCTCCCCATCATGGTCATCACAGCAAACAGCATGTACCTCACCACTACCATCGGCCAGCTAAGAATTACCTCAGTGGGACCCGCAGTATTAATCGTACGTGGCGACCACCTGTTGGTATTACCAAACAGAATTACGCTAGGCCATCCCATTGATTGAACCACACTCTGCACCCGGACTAAGGGAGTGACAGTGCCTCTGATTTCAACGGGTCCACTGTGCCTGAAACAACACGAAACTGGTGTTTGTGAACCGAGAGCAGTCAATTGAGAAAATAAAGAGAGTGGGGAGGGAGTTGAGTTGAATTAAGAAAGCTAGCAGCTATAAAATGGAGGGATGCATTGAGCTCTTCCTCTATCTCTTCGCTCTCTGTATCTTTCCTGCATTTCATTTCTTTGGTGTTTTTTTTCGAAGGGATCAGCTTCTTATCTTCAACTTCTTCATTTTCAAAGCGAAGGTATGGATTCCATCTCATCTCTTTTGTGTTTTCTTTTTGGTGTTATTAGATCGTGTGGCACCGAGCTTGGATCAATTGCATAGTTTCCAAACTGATGCCTATTAGGTGTTTGACTTTGGCTTTTAGTGATTCCATCTGTTATATCTTATATAAGATCAGATCAATCTCTGATATCTAGAACATGTTCCAAAATTACTGTTGTGTTGTAGTATAACCTTGGTTCTTTGACTTTGAATACTGTATAGTATGTGCAAGTTTGGTATATAGTTTGGTCTGTAAATCGTTGGTGCACTTGTGCATTAAATGATGCATGATTAAATTTCAACATCATCTATTGTAGGTTCTTCTTATATACCTTGCATAGAATTTTGAAATGTATATGATCTGTATTTCAAATGCATCAAATTCAAGTTGACCCAAAATCTTTATGATTTAATTGTACAGTTTATTATAATACAGCTAAAGCATTCAATGAATTGGCTATATATTGTTTTCTTGTTAAAAATTCTAAAGAAAAAAAATTATTTTTCTTGATATGTATTCGTTTCAGCATATAGGAATTTATGATCTAACTTTTAAGTTGAACTTGGTTGTTGTCATGCATGCTATAGATATAAGCTTTCAAATGAAGTCTTCAAACCATGTTAGTTTTTTTAATTGCCCAATACCATGCATGATCTAATTATACCTTTTCATGTGACACTGAGCCATTGACCAGAGTTTTATATTTTTTAGTTTTTCTAATTTTTTCTAAATTTCAATAGAACAAATGGCCGACGGTGAAGAAGTTCAGCCCCTCGTCTGCGACAATGGTACCGGTATGGTCAAGGTATATACTATTTTCCTCTCCATCCTTATTTTCTGCTATAATGATATAGCTTAAATTATTATCACCTTTTACTCATAAAAATCTTTTTTTTTTTTTTTCCTCTTCATTCAGGCTGGTTTCGCAGGTGATGATGCCCCCAGAGCCGTCTTCCCCAGTATCGTTGGCCGGCCCCGCCACCAAGGAGTCATGGTTGGTATGGGCCAGAAGGATGCCTATGTAGGTGACGAGGCCCAGTCCAAGAGGGGTATCCTCACCTTGAAATACCCGATCGAGCATGGTATCGTCACCAACTGGGATGACATGGAGAAGATCTGGTTGCACACATTTAACAATGAGCTCCGTGTAGCCCCTGAGGAGCATCCGATCCTACTCACTGAGGCCCCACTTAACCCCAAGAACAACAGGGAGAAGATGACCCAGATCATCTTTGAGTCCTTCAACTCCCCTGCCATGTACGTCGCCATCCAGGCCGTGCTATCTCTCTACGCCAGTGGCCGTACAACTGGTATCGTCCTTGACTCTGGTGATGGTGTGACCCACACAGTCCCGATCTATGAGGGGTATGCTCTCCCGCATGCCATCCTCCGTCTCGACCTTGCCGGCCGTGACCTGACCGACTACCTGATGAAGATCCTCACTGAGCGTGGTTATACTTTCACCACCTCAGCTGAGCGTGAAATCGTGCGTGACATGAAGGAGAAGCTCGCCTTTGTTGCCCTTGACATCGAGAAAGAACAGGAGACTTCCAAGAACAGCTCCTCTGTTGAGAAGACCTACGAGTTGCCAGATGGCCAGGTCATCACCATCGCCGATGAGCGTTTCAGGTTGCTCTTTGTATTCATTCATCCATTTAAATTCACATCTTTAATCTTATTTGTCTATATTCAACCCAACGCCTTTCCTTGTGCAGGTGTCCTGAGGTGTTGTTCCAGCCATCACTGATTGGTATGGAATCAGGAGGTATCCACGAGATGACATACAACTCGATCATGAAGTGTGACGTGGATATCAGAAAGGATCTGTATGGTAACATCGTGCTCAGTGGTGGCACAACCATGTTCCCGGGTATTGCTGACCGTATGAGCAAGGATATCACTGCTCTTGCCCCCGGCAGCATGAAGATCAAGGTTGTCGCTCCTCCCGAGAGGAAGTACAGTGTCTGGATCGGTGGTTCCATCCTTGCCTCACTCAGCACCTTCCAACAGGTACCCAAATATTTACATAAAAATTTATCATTTATTATTTCAACTGTGATGATTCATGTATAAATTCATTTTTTTTTTTTTTTCCTAATTTCTCGTAGATGTGGATCTCAAAGGCTGAGTATGATGAAGCTGGTCCCCAAATTGTGCACAGGAAGTGCTTCTAAGTATTCTATCTTCACTTTCATTCATTTTTTTTTTTCTATACATTATTTCTTTTTCCTACTGCTCTTTGTGTCCTTTGGGTGGATTTGAGAGTTTTGTCACAACTTTTGCCTCTGTTTTGAGTGCGGCTTTGCAAAGGTGTCTACGTGCTCAGGTTTTGGAACTTTGAGCAAAACAGGGTTGATCGATGCCTTGTGGCTACTCTTGAAATGGGATTAAGAAAAATTTGAAAGCTATCTTTTCTACTTGATCTCTTTCATGCGCTTCATGTCTCATGGCCACAATAGGTTCTTTGTTCAAGTCGTCTTCTTTGTGTAGTTCCTTTCATTTGTATTTTGAATGTTAGTAGTGGTGGTAGATCATTTGTTTGGGTGTTTACATTTACTTGTACTTCAAAACATTTATTTCGAAGGGGTTTATTTGTTTTGGCACAGGAACTAAAATAACTGTATACAATACTTTATTACAACATATTTGTTTGCCTGAAAATATATCTCTTATTCCTCCTAGTTACTCATTATCCAAAAGCATCCTTTATTTGATTTATAAGGACTGGCTGTTAGTACTGTTAAATACTTAAAAGCACAATAAATTTACTCGTCTTACTCAGGACGTCGGTGCGTATATATATATATCAAAATATAGTTCAGTACACATGCGCGCGCACACACACACATTCTGGTCTTGCAATGCTGGCCTCATTTAATTACTTGTATGATGGTTGCGCTAGATTAATGATAGATTTTTTTAAGAGAATTTCAGAATATTAATACCTGTTCATCAGTTTTTTTTTGGCCAGCAATGCCCAACATTCATCAAAGTTCTATTACATAGTTCATTAACATTCCGCTGCGTGAATGGGCTGAAGTTCCTGAGATTGTGGTGTTGGATGGAGACATTCATACTGATGAGAATGCTTAGTTGCTATTATACCTTTCTTTAGCTTTTATTTGTGTCATGTTTTGCCTTGTAATAAGTAATATCCTAGCCACTTGTTATGCTGCTTAATTATATGAACTTTGATTTGGAAGGCTTCTGGTATGCATTTTTCTATAGTTTACTTTAGAAAGATGGGGGTAAGGATATAGAGGACATTTTTCTAGTTGATAAGGGTGGATATGCTGTTTTCTTTTGTTGCTGGTAATCGTGTAATTATGAGACTGCTTTTGCTAATGCAAATGGACAAATATGCCTCTTTTTAAAAAAAAAGAAATTACATAGTTCATTACACATCATAAAATAAGGGAAATGCGAAACCTAAATAACAGATGTTAGCAGATCATAAAATAAGGGAAATATGAAACCTAAATAACAGATCATAAAATCTCTTATCGGAACAGTTGAAATCCGCCTGATGAGTCTACATGTGAAAATTTTAAACATTTGAATTAATTAAGTATAAAGTCAAGCGGTCAAAAAACATTCAAAAAATAAATGCACTATAATTAATTTATTAACCTTCCAATTTTGACCGATTGACTTTATACTAAACTAATTCTAATGTTTAAAAATTTCACATGTAGACGCATCACACGTAAAATAGACGGATTCTAACGGTTTAGATTCGTCATTGGAAACCGATTTGATGGGTTTTGAAGTTAAGCTCACCAAACACTTTGGTGAGCTTAAGAACACCCTAGTTCTACTCAATAAGATAAATAAAATATTTTGAAGTGTAGGATATAAAAATATTAGAGAGTCAAAAATATCTTAAATCTAGATATTTTCTTTCCTCTTGTAAAGTAAGTATAATTAGGAGGTCTTGATCTCCACTTTGAACCAAGCAAGCAAAATAAGAAAAGAGAGAGAATAAGAGATCCAAAAAGAAGATTGTTTTCGTAGTTTGGATGTTTAGGAAATATTAAATAGTAGAAGTGTTGTAAGAATAGTTTGAGTGAGTAAAATATAATCTCTCTACTCAACATCACCGATCAAACAAAGACTGACTATCTAAATCAAAATGATGGAAACTGGTGCATTGGTGCCTCGTGAATTGTAAACGTGCTGTGCTCCAGAGTGTCGTGTGCTGTGCTAAAAAACACCGAGATCGAGCACAACACGTCTATGGACACGGTACATCTAAGCTTGATATGCTGGGCCATGCTCCAGTGTGACCACCCTGGCCACCCCTCTCTCCTCTTCGCCTCGTCCCCACCTGCCTCATTCTATCGACATGGCCACTCCTCTCTCCTCTCCGCCTCATCCTCACCTGCCTCAATCTATCTCCCAATGCCGCAACCTTCTCCCCAGCCCCGTCCTCCTCCTCTTCTTCCTTTCTCCGTTTCTCTGTCTTTTACATTCTTTGTTTTCTCGAGCATTTCAAAATCGGGAGAGAGGGAACTTGGAAACAAGGCTGAAAAAGAAAATATGAAGCTTTAATTTAATTAGCCCTTGTGACTAAAAACATATAATAAAATATTAATTTTTATCGATTTTATCTTTGTTTTTTAATTTTCTTATAGACAAGTCCTCTATCCAAACACATTAATGTGCCGTGTCCCTGCTAGACGTACGTGTCGTGTTATACCGTGCATCTAAAATTTGCTAAAATGAACACAACATTTCTTACAACACGATACAAACACATCTTGACATAGCCTCCTAACATCATCCACCGTGCCGTGTGCACATCTTCGGTGGCCTTTTGTTATTCACAAGTGGTGCCCAGGTTTTTACATGGTTTTCTGCACTTTTGGGCCGGGCTTATAAGTTTAGAAATGTCTTTGCATAGAACAATCATTTAATTTTGCTGATGCCGCCTTCCTAACTGCCAATCATTACATATTGACAACTAAACAAAAACAAAGCATAAGAATTTTAAGCAAGATATGGGAGAGGGGGGGTGTTCGATAGCCATCGGATTCAAAGTGGTTCCAACGGGTTCTCTCACCGTTGGATTTGCTTTAGGATTCACGCCCACAATTTCGCGTCTGCTTTAAAATTCATACACACGAATCCTAAAGCAGATCTGATGGTGAGAGAACCCGTTGGAACCACTTTTGGGTCCGATGGCCATCGGACACCTGCCTCTCCCGCAAGATATATGTGCTTGAAATAACCAAGGTAGGGGTGTCAATAACACCCGTTTACCCTACCTGTATCGTATTCGATAAGACAGATATGAATAAATTTTTTTTTTGTTAATTTATTGGGTATGAGTATGGATAAATGTTATTTCGTATCCGTTGAGTAACGGATAATTATATAAAATAAATTATATCATAAGAAAAATATTATGCTAAACATTTTACTTTTTTATTATTTAGTTAAGGAATTGAATTTGTTAGAAGAGATATTTGTGTTTTTTTTGCTTAATAAAAAAATATTACTTAGAATTAATTGAATATTTATATTAGTAATTATGTTTGCATATGTATGATATGATAAGTTTTGGTGGTTTATTTGTAAAAATAATAAAACTATTATATTTGTATTATTCATTATTTTTCCACTACCGTTTCGTTACCTGTTAATCTTAACGGGTATGTGTAGGGTAGGGTAAGACAAATTCTTAACGAGTATGGATACGGTATGGATAAAGTCAATTCTTAATGGGTATGAGTATGAAAATGATTTCACCCTATCCGTATCGTATCCATTGACACCCCTAAACCAAGGTGGCCTCTTATAGATGTGATGTACTCGTTTGAATATATCTGCAATCCCATAATAGATATGTAAACTGAAAGCAATAATAATGAGTTCATAAATGGTGATTGAATATATCTGCATAAAAATTTATACTGGTACAATTACAGGTACTTTTAGCTTCTTTGCATATATACCCGAAAATGAGAAGTTTTGACTCTCATATAACAAAATTAATGAAATGTCTACGAATTGATTAATAAATGAAACTAAACAAAGTTCATACGTACCATCAGGAGCTTGGACATGCACTTCAAATAACCAAATTTCTGTAACAAAAGAACAATAATAATGGGCCATTAGTTTTACTAAATATATATAATCGGACAAGGTTACTCATGTTTTACTGCCAGACTTTGTATATGCCTTATTATCATATATAATACGCATATGACGAAAAAATGGTCCTCTAGGTTACTCTAGCTCATTGCTCGAATAATAAATAAATGTGATAGTACAAGATTTTGCAATTTGCAATGGTGTTTATGCAAAAAATGCCGTGGAGACTTGAGCTCAACAGTACAACTTGGTCCTTTTTTTTATTTTTTTATTAATTTCATCGTTTTTACATGGAGATGACTTTCTTTTGCGTGTCTAATTTAAAATAACGATGAGAGGGACAATAAATTGTTCTTCAAATAAAAGCTCCTTCATGACTAGGTCTAGATGTGCATGTATCTTTCAATTAATATATGGTTCCATACATAATTTTCCTGTTTTTGGTTGACATATTTATTTTGCTAATAATTCATGATCAACCGTTCCTAACTAGACAAAGCAAATAATAGACACGCTGAAGCTGTTTAATATATGAGTTGTGTCCTTATCATAAAAATAAAAATTATTAGCTGTTTAGTGACATTATTGATGTCTATTTCTTTTATTTATTTTGAGAATGTCAACTCTTAAACTAAAATGAATAAACGACCCAGTATAATAAACGGAAGGACCAAAGAGTAAGTATAGAAAAATTATACACATAATATTCTGAGGTGAACATATATAAGATAGTGCTTGTTAGTCTCATTTGCAAATATAATTGGAACAATAGAATTCAATAGTACAACAATATTTTTTACAAGCCCACTGCACTTGACGGGTGGCTTACTAATTTGGATAAGTTGTTCATGAATAAAAATAAAATAATTATACTAATTTTCTCACCCCTATTCTCCTTTTTCTCCGCACTCTCTCCTTAATATTAACTTCCTTAACAGCCTTTATCCCCTATTTATTTCACTAATAATTTTCATTTATCCCCGCATTAAATTAGACTGTCATTTAATAACAATTCCTGCATTAATTATGCTGTCCTCTAATAATAATCCCCGCATTAATTATATTGTCCTAAAATAACAATCCCTGTATTAATTATACTTTCCTTTAATAACAATTCCCGTTAACATAGAGTATTTATCCATGTTACATAAAATATTTATGCATATAACATAAAATACTTATCCATATAATATAAAATATTTATCATTATTATTGAGAAGTATTTATCATGAGGAGGGATCAAGTTACAACATTTTTTGAGTTACAACAAGTTACAACAAGCATTTTTTACATTTTGAAAGTCCAAATCATCGATCCAAACCGTTAAATATGATCTCTACAATAAAATGTGCTTGGAGACCAAATTTTACATTTTTTGGAAATTTTTTTACTATTTATTAAGATGGGTACAAAATTAAATTTGACTAGCTTTTGTACCCATCTTAATAAATAGTAAAAAAATTTCAAAAAATGTAAAATTTGGTCTCCAAGCACATTTTATTGTAGAGATCACATCTAACGGTTTGGATCGACGATTTGGACTTTCAAAATGTAGAAAATACTTGTTGTAACTTGTTGTAACTAAAAAAATGTTGTAACTTGATCTCTCCTCATTTATCATTGATGTTTTACTAAAAGTTGCAGCTATGTCTGTGAAGTATTTATCCATGTAACATAAGATATTTATCATTATATCTGAGAAGTATTTATTATTGGTGTTTTACTGAAAGTTACAATTATGTTTGAGAATTATTTATCCATGTAACATAAAGTACTTATCCATGTAACATAAAATATTTATTATTATGCTTGAGAAGTATTTATCATTGATGTTTTACTAAAAGTAGCAGTTATGTCTAAGAAGTATTTATCTATGTAACATAAATTATTTATCCATGTAGCATAAAGTATTTATCATTGATATTTTACTTAAAGTTGCAGCTATGCCTGTGAAATATTTATCCATGTAACATAAAATATTTATCATTATGTCTGAAAAATATTTATCATTGGGTGAGATGATTGTTTATTTAATGGTTTCCAGTCGTGCCGGACAATCCAAAAAAAAAAAGAAATTTTGTGCGGGGATAACTGACAAATATTTATGAGGGGATTGTTTATTTAATGGTCTCTAGTTTTGCGGGGACAATTCAAAAAAAAAATTATGCGGGAACAATTGATGGATTAATTTATTCAGTCATAAATAGAGATCATTGCATAGGGATTAATACTTTGCAAATTTAAGATAAATACTTTGATGCTTCAAGTTAAATACTAACAGCTTCTGCGGAGTATTAATGATTGAGTGGTCTCCCCATTACTTTTTTGACAATTTGTGCGGGGTTGAGATTGCGAAAATTGTTATTAGGATCCTAAAAAAATTGGCATCGTTTGATACCAATGCAATGACCATATATGGTATATTTCATTAACAAATATATTAATTGTTAGACTAAATTTTTACTAATCAACTGGTGTCCAACCTATAAGAAGTAAATATGAATCCAAATTTTAGGGACCTCCCTAACGCGAAAATAATAAGTTAACCACAACACACCAACAATTTGGATTTCCATTGATTATGTTTGCAAAAAAAAAAATTGGGTGGACAATTCCCACATGACAGGTCAACCACTAAAATTCAGTATTTTTCTTATTGTTGTCACATTCCTTCTTAATGAGTCAATGATATAAGAACTTCCAATAATGCTTAGAGTTTTAGAATACATGCAAATTGTAAGTTTAAAATGAACAAATCTGAAAAATTGGAACATCTCAAGTACTATATATATACTCATTAAGGAACCTCTGGTCTACACACCAAAGCAATCAACAAATTCATAGATAATTTCATTCTCTCTAGTGTGCTCTAATTTTCCAAGAAATGGTATGCGCCAACATTTTTATATACAGAGGTCAAAATGTTAGTTTTCTGTGGAAAATAAATATTCAGAAACTAATTAGTGAGAAATTCCTCTAATTTATAATTCATCTTCAAAAGGAATATCATCGTAGATTTAATTATAAAAATGTATTAAGTTGATCTCCAAGTATTTTTCTCTCTCTGTTTATATATATATATTTAGTTTCCTCCATTTTGAAATTAATCACTCCAATTTACTTCAGCAGAACAAAGAAGGATGCGTCAGGAAAGAACATGAGGATTGCAAGCAGGTTTCCTTTTCTCACCATATTTTCGCAAATATATTTCTTATATTGTTTAGTGAGAGATTGTTGATCGATTCTCCTCTCTTTTGGACACAGAAGATGAAACACATAGAGGCCGAATATTTGAATCAATTGCAAAAATTAAGAGCTGAGTTGGATTCCAAAGATGACATGCAAAAGAAGCTCGAAATCAAGGTACCCATTGTGTATTATTCTTCATAATTTTTCTGTTGGTTCTTTAATTTTCATTGACCTGCATATGCATTGCTTTATCTGTTTGTAGATTGAGTCCCTAAAAAACAAGATTGAATTACTTCAAACCGAGTTCAAGAACACAGAAGCTGAGTATTTGAAGCAATTGCAAAAATTAATGGGTGAGTTGGATTCAAAAGATATCTTGCAAAAGGAGCTCAAATCCAAGGTACTAATTGTGCATTTCTTTTCACAACTTTTAAATTTGTTATTCAATTTTGATTGACCCTCATATGCATTGGTTTATGTATTGATAGATAGTATACCTAGAAAACGAGAATGAGTCATTGCTGCCTAAGTTCAAATACAGAGAGGCTGTGCATTTGAATCGCTCGCAAGAATTAAAAGCTGAGTTGGTTTCCAGAGATAGCTTGCAAAAGAAGCTCGAATCCAAGGTACCCATTGTGTATTATTACTTTTCTTACTTTTGTAATTGGCTGTTCAATTTTGATTGATCCGCATATCTGCATTGGTTTATCTATTGATAGATTGAGTACCTTGAAAACGAGAATAAGTTACTTCAATCTAAGTTCAAGCACACAGAGGACGGACCTTTGATGCACTCGCAAGAATTAAGAGCTGACTTACCAAACAAGCTAAAATCCGAGGTACTAATTATCATTTTTCATGTGTAAATTAAACAGACATCGAATTAATTAAAAGAGGTCAATGATACGATGGACAGGAAGAGCTCAACAATAATACAACTGATGCACTATATCTTGTTGATTCTTTTGGTGAGGTAGGTTGATGATACGACGGGCAGCACGAGTGACGGTGGGAACACTGGTGGTTCAACTGGTACTGGTTGGGCTGGTACAAAGTGACAGAATGTTGTCGAGGTCGCCTGGTTTTTACTTTATATATATGTGTAATTTCTAGTACGTATTTCAAGTTAAGAATTCATCGATTCTAATCCTTGTTTCCATTGTTTATGCTTGTATCATATGCATGTTATGATCAATAATGTTATTTATTCTCTGTTGCTCTTGTCTTCAATAATATCACAATAACTTAACTACGTGACAAATAGACTTCATTGAATAGTTAATAAGGAAATATTAATTGTTAAACACTTCATTTCATTGAATAGTGATGTTTAGGAATAAGGTACGTGACTCCGTCTAAAATATATTAAAGCCCTCCGAGAACTGGTGTTACAAAAATGGGCGGGTTTCTTTTTTTATTTTTTTAAGTCAGGTTTATTAAAAGCTGGGTTTAAACTGTCTGATTTAAAAGTTTGATTAAAAGTCAGATTTAAAGCGTCTGATTCATGTCAATATAATTAACATAAACAATTTAACTTTATTAATTTTGAAATTCATCTACATAGACCTCAATACAAATTGGACAGTTTAGATCCAACTTTAAATAAATCACTCAACCTTTTAAGATCAAACTCGAGCTCTCTCACTTTTTCAATAATTTCTCTCTAAATCTATACATTCTTGCACACTAAAAAATCTTTGATACCAAAATATTGTGCCTAAAGAAAAAAAAAAATCTAAATCAGCCACAAGCTAATTAGGGCCCGTTCGGCCACATACTATTCACCGTGGGAAATTTTTTTTTGCTCAGAGCTAAGTTTTTATTCTCACGGTGAACAGTAAAATTCAGTTCAAAATTTTTGATTCCCACACCCATTCCTATTCCCTACTGGGTTGCCGAACAGGCCCTTAATGTTCGGTTGGGCCAATTCTCGACCTAATCCCAACATCCAGCAGTATGAGTTCAATTAATTTTTTTTTTAACCACTTTGGCCGAAAATTTTACTTTAGGTTCTTTTATTTTATCAAAAACCCTAAAAAAATAAATAAAGAAAAATGTGTACTAGCAGCAAGGACAACAATTTACAAATAAGAAGTGACCAAGCAAAAATATGATTTAGCATTTCAATTTTCAAAACTAATTAATCAAGGACGTATAGATCATGCTAAGGAGAGCACAGAATACTTGAAATTGCATGAATACGTCCTGAAGCAAATATGTAGCCCGTGTTTGATGCATTTTGTCATCGTCGCAATTATAGCACAACCATTAAACAAAATCTATATCATTTGACAAATCTCGAAAATTCTCATTCTAAAGGTAACAGGGGCATTTCAGATAAATTTTCAAATTAATTTAGAATATACTGAATTAGTAAAAAAATGATAAAGAAATAAATGCAGTAATATGACTTTATACAAAATTAATTTATAAATTTAATATGTTAAAAAATAATAAGTCTGATAATTGTACCTTAAACAAAATCTCCGAGTGTGTCCCCTAAGTAATTTAACAAAAAAAACTTCAAATATTATCTAACTTTCATTTCCAGTGCTAATATCCAAATATTTAAAGCTCTGTTTATATCCAAATATTTAAAGCTCTGTTTATAAGATTTTACAATGCTACTCGTAAGCATTTAAACCTCTGCTTGCTTTCACCCACTTTTTATTTATTTTTTATTTTTTCTCTGATAATTCTCATCCATTTTTTCGACGATCCGTGATCAATTTTGCGAATCTAAAAATATGAACATTTTTTATCTGATTTTCTCTTTCAAATGAGATCCATGAAGAATAGTTTTTGAGTTATATTTGTGTCGTATTTTTTTTACCACTTTAAATCTCTGTGACTTTCATTTTTTTTTTTTTAATTTTGCTTCAAAATAATTTAAACCTCTATTCACAAGCATATAAACCTCATTAATAACACTTTAAATATCTAGAATAAAACATATAAACCTCATATACAAAGAATTAGAACCTCAACAATAACATTTCAAAGCATATAAACCTCAACAATAACACTGCATTTACAAAGCATATAAACCTCATGCAAAAAGAATTAAAACCTCAACAATAATATTTCAAAACATATAAACATCAACAATAACATTGTATTTACAAAACATATAAACCTCATGTATAAAGCCTTGAAAATTTTAATGATTATAGACTGAGATTTAAAAACTTGAAAATTTAAAGTGTTCATGAGTTTTACTTTAAAAAAAATAAATGACTTTAAAATTACTCAAAAATATTTCTCCATAGATCTTATTTGAAAGATAAAATCAAATAGAAAACGTTCGTATTTTTATATTTGTAAAATTTATTACGAATCATCGAAAAAATAAATTATAATGATCAGAGAAAAAATAGAAAATAGTGGGTGAAAAAAATATTTCTGTTTTGACTTGAAGACAAAAGTAGTTAGAAGTTAAAACTATGTAGATTTAGAATATTAATGCTTTCAAACAAATGTTTACATACTTACGAGTAGCATTGTAAAATGTTATAAACATAGTTTTAAATATTTTGATATTAGCGTTGGAAATAGAAGTTAGACAATATTAGAAGTTTTTTTTGTTAAATTATTTGAGTAACGTGCTCGGATATGATGACTCAGAGTACCAAAACATTTCTCAAAAAATAATTTGTATGTATTCAACCCAACACCTTTTTTATTTCCATGTGCAGGTGCCAGGTGCTTTTCTAGCCATCGCTGGTTGGTATGGAATCTGAAGGCATTGACAAGATGACATAAAACTCGATCATGAAGTGCGACGAGGATTTCAGGAAGGATCTACACAGTAACATCATTCTAAGCGGTGGAATGACCATGTTACCGGGCATTCCCGACTGTATGAGCAAAGATATCAGCATTCTTGCCCCCAGAAACATGAAGATCGAGGTCGTCGCTCCTCTTGAGAGGAAGTACGGTGCCTGGCTCGGTGGCTCCATCATTGCCTCAGTAGGCAACTTCAAAAAGGTACCCCAATATTTACTAAAAATTTGTGGCATTTATTATTTCAACTGTGATGATTTGCATGTATTGAGATCTAATTCTTTTTTTTTTTTTTCCTAATATATTTTTTTATATTTTCTCACAGATGTGGATCTCAAAGGTTGAGTATGATGAAGCTGGTCCCCGAATTGTGCACAGGAAGTGCTTCTAAATTTGCTATCTTCATTTTCATTTATTTTTGTTTTCAATACGTTATTTTCATTTAATATAATTATGAGAAATTTATATATATGCATATCATAACTTCTCATATATATTAAATATTTTTATCATAACTTAAAAATTAGTTATTTTCTCATCTAATCTCAATCATTTTATTATATCTCCATTTCTTAATTAAATCTAAAAAGTGAGATGTTAGAAGCTGATAGGGAAAAGAAACTGAATTTTCATTTCTTGAATTATTTATCTGTTACATAACGGTACAGTATTTACAGAGAATGAATCCTATACTTGTTCTAACATAATCAGAGTCCTAATCTGATTTCTCCTCCTAACAGCTTATAATTAGCTGCTAACTAATTCTCTAACTGATCCAGTGACATAACTATCTCATCTTAGTTGCTGTATTCTTGTCCAGTAGGCTCAGAACTGGATGTGTCCGTTATAGTTCTATTAGAATCACTTAAAAATACATTTTAATATAGAACAGAAGCTGTACACAAGAAAATCCGACACAACAAATTACAGCTTTGAAAACACATCAAAAGAAGAAAATACTCAACTTCAGTCTCAACAATTAGAATTTTCAAACTGATGCCTTACCATTACAATTTCCAAGAACCAATTGGTCATACCACTACCAACTGGTTCCTATCAGCACCAATTGGTCGGTACCCGTCCCGACTGATCCGTACTTGTACCAACTGGTATGTACCAGTAGCAACTGCATAGCTTTCAGACTGGAATGAAAAAAACAAGATATAAGATAGTAAATTTTAAGATTGAAGAATCAAATCTATACAGTCATACTTACAAAAAAGAAACTGCTTTAAATTTACTGAAAATGAAGAAAGACCATATACATATACAATCAGACACCAATTATGCAAGATGTCCATTGTTCCAGCAATTTAAGAAATTCAAGAGATCAGCAAACCGAGATTAGCAACAAGAAATCAACCCATAAAACCTCTGCAAATCAGAATAATAAAAAAGAAGTTTACAAAATCAGCGATCAGAAAACACAAATCGAAAAAGAAAAATCAAGGCAAATACCAAGTAATGAACCAAAGGATTGAATTTGAGTCTGTAGCAAGTAATATAACTTTATCAGATTGATTTAGAACATAACAAAGAAAAAAAAAATGGCTGTATCATTCTCTCTCCAGAAAACAAAAACAGAAAGAAACAAAGTCAGTTTGTGAAGAGAAATAATGGTTGTATCATTAAGAGCAAAAGCAATTATAGCACAAAAAGCAACAAAAAATAAAATAAAAGAAAATTTGGGTGAAATTCAAGAACTTACAAGAACAAGCTATATCGGTCATGAGAAGAAATAATGGACAATACATTATCAAAATGGATCTCAAAAGATAGAGCATCTCAAGGGAAAACTTCTTTGGTATTAGTTCTCGAGATCGGCGTCTGACGACGGTGGCTTAGGCCAGAAAGGAGGTGGCGTTTTTTTGTAGATGTAATTCAATTCTGTGCATGTGAAAAAGAATGAGTAGGATGTAAGAAATTGTTATAAAATTTTAACCCATATTTTGATAAGGTTTACTAAGAACATTGAAGGATCTAATTAATTATTTGCAATAAAATGTATCATGTTGCACATAATGTTTAACTTCTAATCCATTTTTAAATTATAACATACTTTGACTAGGTCAAGTTGGTTGGGATTTATAACCTGTAATCAAAATATCAAATAATTGAGAAGCCTTAATTATATGACTATCTCAGTTTCTGTGCAAAACTATCTACTTAAAAATGAACTAAATATACTTTTCTACTTAATACTACCATAATAAAAAAAATAAAAAATTGGTCAACAAATGGCTAGTTACCTCTTCAAAACCACATGCAAGTAGACCATTGACCAAGGTTTGGACCATATATTTTTTATTTAAAATTTACGTAACATAATTTTTTACTTAATTGGTATGAATATTTCTCTTGCTTCAAATGCGTTCAACTAATATTGTAATTTTCTGGAAAAATATTTTAACGACATGATCATTTTCGATGGCCATGGAAGCCGGTGGATGCATGCAGGTTGAATGGGAGTCAATTGACTCATTTTTTCTTATTAATAGAATTTAAAAAAAAATCTAAATAAGGATAGAATTTGATGAAATTTTAAAATATAGAAAGAACGGAAGGTTTACCCCGTCCATCACGTCCAGCTAATTCTGTCCTTAACTATGCAAACTTGCTAATTACAAAAAAATTCTTAGACGGGATAATCCATCCCCATCCAGTACCATTCAATGTTTTTTTTTTTTTTTTTTTTTTTTGTTTGGGTTAGAAGAATGACAAAAGAAAAAGAAAAAAAAATTATGAATTGTACTGGATGGGATGGACTATCCTGTCTAAGAATTCTTTTAACGATTTTGTGTGATTAGTAACCGAATTGGTTCGATTAGATAGTTTATTCAGTCCAACGGATGAGATAAATCATCTCATTCTTCTTATATTTCATAGTTTCAAAGAAACTATTTCGGCCATTTTTATTAATACCCTTAATAAAAAACTTAATTTTAAAATTGCTATTTTGTGCCTTTTTTTTTTTTTTTTTTCAAAACTACCCTGACCACCAGGCTCACGAGCGGCTTAAAAATCCAACCAAACCGCTCATGGCTAGGGCGCTCCATACCACTAGTGGACCGCCCGTGGTTGGGGCGCCCCACAGTTTTTTTTTTTTTTTTGTGTTAGAGATCTTAGTATTTTGATTTAAATAATTCTGTGAAGAAATTTTTTCTTGTTTAGAGCCGAAATTTTTAAATATATCATGGTTCAAAAAAAGATAAACCCAAACACCATTTTTTTGAAAAACTTCGAATTTTGACATGGCCGCATCTTGAGGGAGTGGCCACCCTGTTTTCAGTTCAAAGTCACATGAGAAAAAAGCAAAAAAAAAAAAAAATGGGCTACTGCCCCTAGATGCGGCCCGTAGAAAAGTGGCCGCATCTAGGCGATGCGGTCATGTCAAAATTTGAAAATTTTCAAAACCGGAATGTTTGGGTTTATCTTTTTTGGGATGGTGGTATATTTAAAAATTTCGGTGTTTAGAGTGTATGCCAAAAAATAAAACATTTGATATATTTATGAAGTGATGTCGTAATTCTTTATAACTATGATTTTTTTTTTTTATGATATTTGATTTTATTTGTCAGTTGGATATCACAAATCTAAATATAATACTAATTAAGGACTTGGCTTTAATTCAAAAATTTTTAAGGTATAACAGCTTGTTGATGTCTTTTTTTTTTCTTTTGATTTTTATAATATATGTATAATATATACACATATCCATATATACACACATGCATATACATATACATATACATATACATATACATATACATATACATATACATATACATATACATATACAAATATACACATACACACATACATATACACGTACAAATACACATATACATATATACATATAATATATGTATGTATGTATAAATATGTAGATATAAATATAAATATACATATACATATATATACATGTAGAGTAAGGGTATGCTACTTTGTGAATTAAATGGGGCATTTTAATTCGTGCTCATATCTTTAATTTCGAAGTCCAAATATCTGATCTAAACTGTTAAATGTTTAACCTATATTAAAATATGCTTGGAGACCAAATTTTATATTTTTTTTCAATTTATTTACTATTTATTAAGATAGTTTGAAAATCACTGTTTTTTTAATGCCTACCGTTGAATGAAAACTTAAACTAGATTTTCGAGACACTAAACAATTTTTTTTTGAAATTTTGATGCTTCTGATATGACGATGCCTAGTGTATCACCCAGGCAAAATTGTATTTGTCTCGTCTCCTCTTTCCGAAAAGTGCTCATACACGTAAATTCGACTTTCATAGCTAAAGTTATGACTGTTTAAAGTTTTTTTGAAAATTAAACTTTGAAAATTCATAACTAACTGTAGAAAAATTCAAATAAATTGAAATTTATATCAATTATGTGTATTTTTGAATATTCTACATGCTGGTGCAATCACTTTTGCAGTTTAGTCCCTGTATCAATCCCCACTATTTCATTAGAGGAATGTTGACGAGGAGACTATTGGAGGATTGAAAAGAGAGGATCATCATATCAAGTTACGCACGAAAATATTAATATCTTTTTTTTGCAAGTATTAATTTCTTATTTCTTAAGTATTTATACCTATAAAAGTTGAAGCATAAACTAATGCAGTGACTGAAAAAGAAGACCATAAAATTAGTGGTGACCATAATATAACCTTTTTCTACTGTACTTATGAGGACAAAAGAAAAACTGGAGTGCAAAAATGACTATAACCAAAATCTATGGTAAAAGTTTTTATTATAGAAATGTATTAAATATTTTGTAAATAATCTGAAAGATGGATTTTTTTTAATGGCATGAAAAAATTTTGAATTTTGAATTTGATTTCTTTAGACACTTTCTAATTGATTCGATCTTTTTGAGTTTGTATTGCATATCAACTATTGTCTATGGTTAATGATTGTGGTATGCATATAAATTTTAAGGAATCAATTAATAATTTAGTTCTTTAAAATATACTTCAAATCATTATTTTTTAGCATACACTCAAGAAAAATTTTTCTTTACAAAATTATTTAAATCAAAATATTAAGATCTCTAAAAAAAAAAAAAAATCCGTGGGGCGCCCTAGTCACGGGCAGTCTGCTAGTGGTATGGAGCGCCCTAGCCACGGGCGGTTTGGTTGGATTTTTGGGCCGCCCGTGGACTTGGCGGTCGGGGTGGTTTTGAAAAAAAAAAGGTACAAAGTGTCATTTTTTAAATTAAGTTTTTTTATTAAGAGTATTAATAAAAATGGCCGAAACTATTTTGTATTTATTTTTTTATTAATAAAAATCAGTCAATGATCTTTTAATTATTTTGTATTTATTTTCTATATAATTTGAAGCAAAATGTCGAGTACTATAAAACTGACTCTCATTCTCAGTTTAAAATTATTATATTTTAAAAGTCCGACTCATATAAACCGTTTTCATTTCAAACAAACTCACTGTATCATATGCATCTCCAGTTGAAAAAAGAAAATATTGTTATTTTTCACCAAAATAGAAATTATGGACTAGTTCGGGCAGAAAATGACCTTTGTGTTGTAAAATAAAAATATTGAAATCAAACAAGATATTAACAATGTATAAGATAGCTATCTTTTATTCTTATTCTTTTCTTGTGTATCAAATACAATCTTACAATCCTCTATTTATAGGTAGAAAATGTAAATAACAAGCCATGGTAAATTAATTGTATTGATAAATGAGAAGAGAATAACATAAATCTTTATGAGGAGTTTTGAAGTAATTATATAAGAGTTGCAAATGAACATCCATCCATAACTTATTTTATTTATAACACTTCCCCTTGGATGTTCATTGTTCATTATACGCTGTTAATATGATACTTCAGGATCGATATTAACATGATACTTCAGGATCACGTACTGCCTCATTAAAAACCTTACCAAGAAAAACCCATTGGGATAAAAACTTGGTTAAGGGAAAAAGAGTACAGTGCGTATAACGCTTCTCCTTATTTTGATATCATTGAATATCCTTCAATCAATGTAGACCTATCTTCTTTGTGAGTTGTACAAAAACCTTTGTCGGTAAAGATTTTGTGAATAAGTCTGCCAGATTGTCGATTGATCGGACTTGGCAAACATCTATTACGCCTTCCTTTTGTAGGTCATGTGTCGAAAAGAACTTTGGCGCGATATGTTTAGTTCGGTCTCCTTTGATATATCCTTCTTTGATTTGTGCAATGCATGCTGCATTATCTTCATATAGCGGAGTAGGATTTATCTTGATGTTTTCAAGTCCGCATTCTTCCTGAATGTTTTGAATCATTGACCGTAACCAAACACATTCTCGACCCGCCTCGTATAGAGCAATTAGCTCGGCATGATTTGATGATGTTGCCGTAAGAGTTTGTTTTGTCGATCGCCATGAAATTGCAGCTCCACAATAGGTGAATACGTATCCTGATTGGGATCGTGCTTTATGTGGATCCGACAAATATCCAGCATCTGCATATCCAATTAAATTGGATTTTGTATCCTTTTGATAGTATAACCCCATATCTCTAGTTCCGCAGAGATACCGAAATACATGTTTAATTCCATTCCAATGCCTTCTGGTTGGTTTGGAACTATATCTCGCTAACACATTTACTGCAAATGAGATATCGGGTCTCGTATTATTTGCAAGATATAATAATGCCCCGATTGCACTTAAGTATGGTACTTCAGGACCAAGTACTATTTCATTATTTTCTTGTGGGCGAAAAGGATCTTTTTCTGCATTTAGCGATCGTACGACCATTGGTGTGCTCAAAGGATGAGCTTTATCCATATTGAATCTCTTTAATATTTTTTCAACATAATTTAATTGATGGATAAATATTCCATTCTTTAGATGTTCGATCTGCAGGCCGAGACAAAATTTTGTTGCACCAAGGTCTTTCATCTCAAATTCATTCTTCATTAATTTTGCAGTATTCTCAATCTCTTCAGGAGATCCAATAATATTTAAATCATCAACATACACTACAATGATTGTGAAACCTAGATTTGATCTTTTAATAAAAACACATGGACTAATTATATTATTTTTATATCCTTCTTTTAGAAGATACTCACTCAGTCGATTATACCACATTTGACCAGATTGTTTTAGTCCATATAAAGATCTTCTTAATTTTATAGAGTACATCTCTCTAGGTTTTGACTTATATGCTTCAGGCATTTTCAATCCTTCTGGGACTTTCATGTATATATCAATGTCAAGTGAACCATATAAAATAGGCTGTTACAACATCCATAAGTCGCATTTTTAGATTTTCTGCAACTGTGAGACTTATTAGAAATCTGAGAGTTATCGCATCTACTACAGGTGAATATGTTTCTTCATAATCAACTCCTGGTATTTGTGTAAAGCCTTGTGCCACCAGCCTTGCTTTATATCTCACAATCTTATTTTTCTCATTTCTTTTTATGACAAATACCCATTTGTAACCTACAGGGTTAATATCTTTGGGTGTTTGGACTACAGGTCCAAATACTTGCTGCTTGTCTAATGAACTTAATTCTGCTTGTATGGCATCTTTCCATTTATGCCAATCATTTCTTTGTCTACACTCTTCGAGAGTTTTTGGCACATTATCTTCTTCGTTTATAACATCGCTTGCTATAGTGAATGCAAATATTTCATCAACATGTGTTTTATTTCTATTTAATATAGTACCATTTATTACATAATTTATAGAAATCTCATAATCATTTGGTACTTGAGTTTCTTCTAGAATTTCATCAACCTCTTCTAGGGTTTTATCGACTTCTTCAGGAGTTTTATCATCAACCTCTTCTAGGGTTGAACCAACTGCTTTATTCTGCTCTTTTCTTTTACGTGGATTTACATCCTTAGAACCAAGTGGTCTTCTACGTTTTCTACGCACATTAGATTCATTAGATATTTTTGTAATGTCAATTCGAGCAGGTGCATTTATAGCTGGAATATGTGATTTAGTAACTTTATTCGTATCGGTGAATGCATCAGGCAATTCATTTGCAATTCTTTGCAAATTTATGATCTATCGAACTTCGAGTTCACATTGACCACTTCGGGGGTCAAGATAAGATAACGATGAATTCCAAGTTACTTGTTTATCCAGTTTTTGTTTTTCTTCCCCTAAATTTGGGAATATTGATTCATTAAAATGACAATCAGCAAATCTTGCTGTAAAAACATCTCCTGTTAATGGTTCTAAATATTTAATAATAGAAAGAGAGTTAAAACCAATATAAATTCCCAGCCTTCTTTGAGGTCCCATTTTTGTGCGTTGTGGAAGAGAAATTGGAACATATACAGCACAACCAAATATCTTTAGATGAGACAAATTTGGTTCTCTTCCAGAGACCAATTGTAATGGGGAATACTTCTGATCAACAGTTGGTCTTAATCTAATGAGTGCAGCGGCATGTAATATGGCATGTCCCCATGCAGAAGACGGTAGACTAGACCTCATAAGTAATGGTCTAGCAATTAATTGCAACCTTTTAATCAATGATTCTGCTAGACCATTTTGTATATGAACATGGGCCACTGGATGTTCTACCGTAATTCCAATAGACATGCAATAATCATTAAAAGTCTGAGAAGTGAACTCACCTGCATTATCAAGCCGGATTCTTCTAATTTGATAATCCGAAAAATTAGCTCTCAATTGGATAATTTGTGCTAATAGTCTAGCAAATGCAACATTTCTTGTTGCTAACAAACTCACATGTGACCAGCGTGTTGATGCATCAATTAACACCATAAAATATCTAAACGGTCCACATGGAGGTGTAATAGGTCCACATATATCTCCTTGAATTCTTTCTAAAAATGAAGGAGCTTTAGGTCCAACTTTATTTGAAGATGGCCTACTAATTAGTTTTCCAAGAGAGCATGCTTCGCATGTCATATCTTTTGATAATAGGATCTTCATGTCCTTTAGGGGATGCCCATTTGCACTTTCAATTATTCTCTTCATCATTATATTTCCTGGATGACCCAATCTATCATGCCACAATGTAAATAACTTTGGATCAACTAACTTCTGGTTAGTAACCATATTTGATTCTATTGTACTTATATAAGTTCCATATAGTCCAGAGGACAATGCTTGCATCTTTTCCATTATGATTTTATGGTTATTCTTAATAGATGTGATATGAAGATATTCGCAATTTCTCTCATTCATAGTTTCAATATGATAACTATTCTTTCGAATATCTTTAAAACTTAGCAGATTTCTTCTAGATCTACTTGAATATAATGCATCATCTATTATTAATTTTGTTCCTTCAGGTAACAAAATATACGCTCTTCCGGAGCCTTCTATTAAATTACTTGTGCCAGATATAGTGTGAATATTAGTCTCACCAAGATATAATTGTGAAAAGTATTTCTTACTTTTCAATATGGTATTAGTTGTTCCACTGTCTACCAGACATGAATCTTCATTACTTATCATTGCGTCAGCCATTTTCCTTTAAAATAAAAGAATGCAATAACTTCCACTTATTCATTAACTTTATTTGCATAAAAAAATTGAAATGTAAATTTAAATCTTTAGTAAACATAAACATAAAATTGTACATTTTATTTTTCTCCCTTAGTAAAAGTGTTTATTTTTTCATCCGCATTATGGAATAAATATGATACATCAAGATGTGCATCCATATGGCATTAATTTCCGGGGTCATTTTCAGTAAAGTTAGTTTCCACATTTTTCCCCATTTTTTTTAAGTGGCATACAACAGGTACAACCAATAATTTGCCATCCCACATGTGTGACAAACATCTTCAAGATGTTTCTCTTTCTCATTTCTATTAATATGTATTTATAACAAAATACAACTTTAAGTAATTAATAACATAACTTCAAGTTATGATAAATGAAAAGGAAGATAAATTCAAGTTTTGTGAGATTTACCAAAATAGATACATATCAATAATTTCAGATTATTAATATCATAACTTCAGGTTATTAATGCCATAAGTTTAGGTTATTAATATCATAACTTCAGGTTATGAAAAAGGAGATAAATAAATATAAATAAAAGAATACGTAAATGCATGAATAAATAAATTTAAATGTATTAATAACTTCAGGTTAATATTATATAACTTCACGTTATAATAAAATATTTTATTTAATAACTTCCGGTTATTAAATTGCTTGACTGCGCAATTGTAGAATTTAAGTTGAATTAACTTCGGGTTATATTTTCATCCAATGACCTATAATAACTGCTGGTTATTATATTAATTTTATATGAAAATTTCTAATCAACTTTAAGTTTTAATTGGGAATAATTCAGGTTATTATTCATCCAGTGGCCTATAATAACTGCAGATTATTATATTAATTTTATAGTAAAAATTCTAATAGAACTTCAGGTTCTAAATAAACATTTAGTTTTGATAATAACTTCAAGTTATTATTCCATCATTCACTTGAAGGAATGATTCTTATAAACTAAAACAAATATAATCAAAAATTTAAATGAAATTTAAATTAATGAAAGATATAAAAATTAATCACATAAATTACTTACAGGATTACTTTGCAACTTCCGAGCAATTCGTGCTGATAACGTGTTGTAAAATAAAGATATTGAAATCAAACAAGATATTAACAATGTATAAGATAGCTATCTTTTATTCTTATTCTTTTCTTGTGTATCAAATACAATCTTACAATCCTCTATTTATAGGTAGAAAATGTAAATAACAAGCCATGGTAAATTAATTGTATTGATAAATGAGAAGAGAATAACATAAATCTTTATGAGGAGTTTTGAAGTAATTATATAAGAGTTGCAAATGAACATCCATCCATAACTTATTTTATTTATAACACTTTGCTAATTAATTGTTGCATTGTTAAAGAAATAAGGAGAAACGAAAAGTAGACTTTGGATTAAAATTAGGTGAGCGCCTGAGCGGGGCCCACTGGATTAGCATGACGGTAATTTAAATTAATACAGTCTTGATTGAGGCTACAGCTTTCAATTTTCAAGCAAGATTATTGTAAAATTAAGTATTTTTTTTTTCAACTTGGAAGCCTCCGCCAAAGATTTAATTTTAAAAATATAAGTATTTATTTATTTAAAACGAAAGATTCAGTCAAGAATTCCTTTTTGTTAATCATATCTTATTTATTTATTTTTTTCTAAATAATTTTCCAATTGATTTTTTTTTTCTTCTAAAAACCCTTTCAAACATGCTGACCAAGTCCATTGTTTCTTTTTCTATATCTCTTCGCTCCCTGTATCTTTCCTGCATTTCATTTCTTTGGTGACTTTTCTTTTTAAGGCTTCAGCTTCTCTTCTCCACCTTTATTTCTTCATTTCCAAAGCGAAGGTATGGATTTAATCCGATCTCTTTTGTGCTTTTTTCTGGTGTTATTAGATCATGTGGCACCAAGCTTGGATTGATTGCATAGTTTCCAAATTGATGCCTATCAGGTGTTTGACTTTCGGTTTTAGCGGTTCCATCTGTTCTGATTAGTAGATTTTTGTAAGTAAAGCTTAGTTCATATGGTTTGATCTTCGCTTTTGAGCAAAAACAGGGGAAATACTCATATTTTATTAATAGCCGGATCTGCAAAAATTTGTAACTACGTAAACTGGATTGAAATTAAAGACAACTAGCTCAATACATTTAATTTGATCTAAAGAAAGTGAAAAGAAAATAAAATGAAAACAGCGAGTAAACAAACAGAGTTGTACATTGAAGGATATTGTTTTATGTTAAAGTATTGCAGTTCCTGTCTGATAGTTTTTGATATTAATTGTTGATACTCTGTTATATATATCTTATATACAATGAGATCAAACTCTGATATCAAGAACACATTCATATTCTAAGTTCATACAAGTTTGGTTTATAGTTAGGTCTGGTTTGTAATTAAATTGTTGAAGAAATAGTGGATTAAATAAATGCTTAAGTTTCAACATCAACTATTATTTAGGTGCTTGTTATACTGCAGTTAGAATTTTGAAATGTATTTGAAATGGATGAATTCAAGTTGATAGAAAAATCTTTATGAATTGATTGTACAGTTTATTATAATATAGCTACAACATTCAATGGATTAGCAATTGTTTTGTTGTTGCAATTTATTAAGAAAAAAAAAATTTTTCTTGATGCATGTATTTCATTTTAGGAGTAGAACTAGGGTGCTTTTAAACTTACCAAAGTTTTGGTGAGCATAACTCTAAAACTCATCAAATCGATTTCAAATAATGAAGCCGAACCACTGAAACCTGCCTACCTTACATATGATGCATCTACATGTGAAATTTTTAAATATTCGAATTAATTTAGTATAAAGTCAAGCGGTCAAAACACATTCAAGAAATGAATGCACTAAAATTAATTTATTAATCTTCTAATTTTGACCACTTGACTTCATACTAAATTAATTCGAATATTTAAAAATTTCACATGTAGATGCATCGCACATAAGGTAGGCGGGTTTCAACAGTTCGGATTCGTCATTTAAAATCGATTTGATGAGTTTTAGAGCTTAAGAGCACCCTAGTTATACTCTTCATTTTAGTATATATTTCATGATCTAATTTCTAAGTTCAACTTGTTTTGTTTTTTTTATCCTGCTTGCTTTAGATATAAGCTTTCAAATGAAGTCTTCAAACCATATTAATTTTTTTTAATTGGTCATACCATGTATGATCTAATACCTTTTCAAAGGACATATGATCCATTGACCAGAGTATTATCTTTTTAATTTTTTTGAATTTTTCTAAATTTCAAAGGACAAATGGCCGACGGTGAGGAAATTCAGCCCATTGTCTGCGACAATGGTACCGGTATGGTCAAGGTATATAATACTTACCTCTATATCCTTACTTTTAATGCATTTCTACCATCATCATATAGCTCAAATTATTAACACCTTTTACTGATAAAAATCTTTAATTTTTTCCTTCATTCAGGCTGGTTTCGCCGGAGATGATGCCCCCAGAGCTGTCTTCCCCAGTATTGTTGGCCGGCCACGCCACCATGGAGTCATGGTTGGTATGGGCCAGAAGGAATGCTATATAGGTGATGAGGCCCAGTCAAAGAGGGGTATTCTCACCTTGAAATACCCGATTGAGCATGGAATTGTCAACAACTGGGATGACATGGAGAAGATCTGGTCGCACACCTTCAACAACGAGCTCCGTGTGGCCCCCGAAGAGCACCCAATCCTGCTCACTGAGGCCCCGCTTAACCCCAAGAACAACAGGGAGAAGATGACCCAGATCATCTTTGAAACCTTCAACGCCCCGGCCATGTATGTCGCCATCCAGGCAGTGCTATCTCTCTATGCCAGTGGCCGTACAACTGGTAACATACAAAATGAACTTTTTGTAAACATAACTCTACTATCTTTCTATAAGCAACAAAAAAGGAAAATTAAACATTTATTTTGTTGAACAGGTATCGTCCTTGACTCTGGTGATGGTGTGACCCACACAGTCCCGATATATGAGGGTTTTTCTCTCCCTCACGCCATCCTCCGTCTCGACCTTGCCGGTCGTGACCTGACTGACTACCTGATGAAGATACTCACTGAGCGCGGTTACTCTTTCACAACCTCAGCCGAGCGTGAAATTGTTCGTGACATAAAGGAGAAGCTCGCCTATGTTGCTCTTGACATTGAGACAGAGCAGGAGACTGCCAAGAACAGCTCCTCTGTCGAGAAGACCTATGAGATGCCTGATGGCCAGGTCATCACCATCGCCGATGAGCGTTTCAGGTTGCTCTTTGGATCCATATATTCAATCTTGCATCGTTGATCTAAATTTGTTGTATTCAACCTAACGATTTAATTTATTTCCTCGTGCAGGTGCCCTGAGGTGCTCTTCCAGCCATCACTGATTGGTTTGGAAGCAGGAGGCATCCACGAGATGACATACAACTCGATCATGAAGTGCGACGTGGATATCAGGAAGGATCTGTATAATAACATTGTGCTCAGTGGTGGCACAACCATGTTCGCAGGTATTGCCGACCGTATGAGCAAGGATATCGATGCTCTTGCTCCCGCCAGCATGAAGATCAAGGTTGTTGCTCCTCCTGAGAGAAAGTACAGTGTCTGGATCGGTGGTTCCATCCTCGCCTCACTCAGCACTTTCCAACAGGTACGCAAACATATTCTCAAAATTTTCTTCCTATATTTATTTATTGATGTGCAAAAGTGTTCTAGACATGATTTTGTTTTGATGATTTTTCTATTTTCTCGCAGATGTGGGTCTCAAAGGCTGAGTATGATGAAGTTGGTCCCCATATTGTGCACAGGAAGTGCTTCTAAATTTGTTATCTTCATTTTCATTCATTTTTTATTTTCTATTCATCATTTCTTTTTCCGTAGTGCTCTTTGTGTCCTTTGGGTGGATTTGAGAGTTTTGTCACAGCTTTTGTCTCTGCTTTGAGTGCAGCTTTGCGAAGGAGTGTACGTGCTCTCGGGTTTTGGGAACTTTTGAGCATAATAACAGAGTTGATTGATGTCTTGTGGCTACTCTTGAAATGGGATTGAAGTTGAAGGCTATCTCTTCTACTTGATCTCTTTCATGCGCTTCATTCCTCATGGCCACAATTGGTTCTTTGTTCAAGTTGTTTTCTTTGTATAGTTCCTTTCATTTGTATTTTAAATGTTACTACTGGCAGTAGAGCATTTGTTTGGGTGTTTACATTTACTTGTACTTCCAAACATTTATTTCGAAGGGGTTTATTTGTTTTGGCACAGGAACTAAAATAACTGTATACATTTTTTTTGTTACTAAATATTTGTTGGCTTGAAACTGTATCTCTTATTCTTCCTATCTAGTTAATCATTATCCAAAAGCACACTTTATTTGATTAATTTATGAAGGACTAGCTAGTACTGTTAAGAGCACAATATATTAACTTGTCTTAGAATACTAACCTCATTTAATTACTTGTATCACGGTTGCGCTGGGTTAAATATTAAGAGTTTAATTAAGAGAAAAACACAAAAATTAAGTCCTGTTGATCAACCTTAAAAAAAACCTCCTGTTGATAATATTACTAAGAACATTGCCTGAATATCTTTCCTGTATCTACAAAATAGGTTCTGACCAGTTGCAATGAAAACCACATGCAAGTAGATCGACCATTGACCAAGGTATGGACCATATTTTATTATTTTTAATTTTAACTAAAATATATTTTACTTTGTATGAATATTTCTCTTTCTTCAAATGTGTGCTGGCAAATTATTTTAAGAACATAATCGTTTCCTAGACCAATGAAGCTGATTATGAATTGAATATATGTTTTTCTTTTTTCTTTTGACAAACTCACCGTATAATATGCGTCTGCGTCTCTCCAGTTGAACAAAGAAAAAGATTCTTTTTTTTTATTTTTCTTCGAAACAGACATTACGGAATAGTTCGTGCAGAAGATGACCTTTGCTAATTAATTGTTGCAATGTTAAAATAAAATTAGTACAAACGAGAAGGAGACTTTGAATTGAAAAGTGACCGGGACCCACTGGATCAGCATGACGGAGAAATTGGAGTTATTTGATTTTTTTTTTTGAGATGATAAAAATAAAATTTTCGGGGATTTGTATAGTTCTACTCTTCTCTTACAAATGGATTTAAAATTTTAATTCGCGTTGAAATTTACACGAACGGGTTAGATTGACTAAAAGAATGCAACACAGATTAGACGAATATAATCGGACTTTATTTTAAGTTGTGCCCAAACCCTTCAGGCAATCCATCCCTCGTTTTATTTCGATAAAAGAATATTGACGAGTATGTCTAATATTGAGAGAAATCCACTGATTTTGATTATTAAATGACTTAAAATTCGGTCTTTATTGATTAAAAATATCAGTTCATAAATGTGAAGTGATGTAACTTTAATCTAACGATTTGTATGCACAATGTTGGACAATTTTATTTATATTTCATGAAAACAAATCCTCAAGCACATTGGAAATGTTCATCAACAAGTGACTTGTAATTCCAACAATTCGATATAAACAATCTTTGTTGCGTCATCAAACAGACTTAAAATTGCATGAAATTTAATTGTTATGCTTTATATATGTTCAATAAAATACATATAAATTTACTTCCTAGTTTTTAATTCCATCAATTTTTTTTTAAGAAAAGTATTCCAAAATTGTTAAAATTACCATTGTCAACTGATTCATCCTCATTATAAACTTGTAAGATCCTGATTGATTAAAGACAACTGTAGACAGGAGTATCATACACTGAAGAATATTTCTCCGCCACCGACTATTTTCTCTCTCACAACAGCATATCAACAAAAACAGAAAAACAAAAATAGAAGAATTCCAGCTACAGACATGGAACAAATTCTCCTTTGTTTGCTAGGGAAGAAAAATTTTCCTTGAACGGTACAGCTAGTTTTCTATAAAAAAGGTATAATACAAGCGTGTTCTGCAGCATGTACAAGAGGCTACAAAATTGTCGTTCATATTTTCATGCATCCATTCTTTTTATCATAAAAAAATACTGATTTCAGAATGAATATTGATAGTTTAACTAAAATCAATAAATGAAAAGAAAAACATCTAGATAAAATAAAAATGGTTATTCATTAGAACTCAACAGCAGCACTATAGCAAATGGCTCATTCTATGAGGGTCAAAATCAGGATGCTCTCCACCTTTTGCAAATGGCATAACAAACCCGAACCCATCAAACATGCCGCCTCCCTCTGGACCCACTAACCCAGCATCCGTCATCCCGAAACCAACCATGGGAGAGGAGTTCCAGTGTGCTGGTGTGTTTGTTTCAGAGCCCATAATTGCCAGAGAATTTTGCTCCGAGTTGCAAGAATTTCTCCTGTTGTTGCCAGAATTGCCTAATCCGAGAGGCGGTATTGATTGCTGTTGCTGGTTCTTCTGAGGTGGCGATTTCGGCCGAAGTAACTCAATCTCTGGAGTTGTGACGACTAAATGTGAAGCTTCTGGAGGCGGATTGCGGCCCCCACCTCCCTGCCACACTTTTCCATCCCTATCCGCAAAGTTCTTGAGGTACGCCTGTAATTCAAGATGTGTTAATTCAAAATAAGAATGATAGCAATCAGGCTATTATTTTATTGTTTATTCATCTAAGATTAATTTATGTGGGAATAAAGGGTATGACTTTATATTCAGTCTCTGCAGTTCCAAACACACCAGAATTGATCAAATCGAGTTCTCTTTTTGTTCAGAGAACTGAAATTAAAATTATAATAGCAAATAGACCTGTATATTATGGTGTACAAGGTTAAATCTAAAAGGTTTTACAAAATCAAATAATGTTCATTAAGCTAATTTGGCTTTCAAAACCACAAACTAAAATAACCATGCTGTTCCAACTGATGTTGTTAAATCAAAATTCGCATTAAGTGTCATTTTATTTTGATTTTATTTTGAATTGATCATATTGTAAATCGAATCAAATGATAAGCTCCACTTATCCATAATGGGAATGAATTAAACAACTAATGAGACTTATAGGAAACAAATTTCATTAGAAATTGTTACCATATAAAATGATGTCTGTGTGGGCTTTGGATAAGATGCACGCTATTAAGCATGAATTACAATGAATACACACTACATGATAATAATAATATGACAATGAATATAAATATTACACGCTACATAACTATAGTATTTCACTTTTAATGCCAATGTTTTAAAATACACTGAGACGAAACATGATTTCTTCAGATATGATCACATAGGATGCCAATCAAATATTAAGCACAATGTTTTACTTGCATAGAATCACAGATCCTATATATCAGGTAATTAAGATTATAGCATCTACATATAATCACAGATTCCATATATCAGGTAATTAAGATTCTAGCATCTCAAGTAATAGACGGGATTAGACAGAACCAAATATTTCTCATCCAAAACCATATTTGATAAAAAAATATTTTGCTAATTTGCAAGGCAATTACTGTATTAAGTCAACAAACCCATCACCACTTGCAAGTATAGCGTTTAACAATATTGGAACTGAAAAAAAAATTAAATATTATCATTGTAAAGTTCGTCATTATGGCCAATTGACAGGTGGTCACTTACAGTACAAAAGGTGTGAATCAGATCTACTCAAAATTATTATATAAAATTTCCCATTCATTCCCAACCCCGCCACCGATTCTTCATAAAGTAAAGTCGTCACATCTGTGTGAAGAAAAAGGAAAGAAAAACAAGGTCGCAAGGCAATATATAAGGACGGAGAAGTCGCTGTTGATCTAAGCAAACAAAGAAACTACTTTGTTCCCTCACCTCTCGCTTCATTCCTTAGCTCAAGGGTTTTGTTAAAGAAAAAAAAAAAAGGAGGCAAGAAGAGAGTTGCAACCAAGTGCAGAAGTGTAGATGACTAACTAGCAGGTCCAAACCCCAGTAAAAGTAAATCAAGGAAATATAACAATTTGTATTGAATCACGCCCAGTGATTCGTAGGGACAATATGCAATGATGAGGGTGAGAATCAAACTGAATCAAGCAGTACATAACGTGAATCACATGATTCTAATCACTAATAGAAGGTTTGAGGTTGAGAGTCTAGGGACCTAGGCTTTGAAATAATATTGTGTTCATGTGAAATACGGTTGAGAGACTATACTTTCAAGTTTCAAATTAAGGCCAGAAATTATAATCACTAGGTTATGGAACAGCTAATGTATGCCTTGTAAAAATGTTGCTTGTATGTTAAAGTACCTTATTTGATCACTAACCAGTACCTTATTTGAAGTTACATCCCAAAGGAAACAAACAAAGGGAAAACCCCAAAACATGAACAAGATCAGATCCTCAGATTTTGAATCCATAAATCCAATTATATGAATAATTGCAAAAGAAGCATTTAATATCTAACAGTATATGGGGCTTGAGAAATTGATTTACCTCCTTGTTAAAATTGGAAGAGGATAAATCTTTGCCGAGAGTTAGCCAACCAGGACGGATGTTATGGTCTTCCCCAAACAACTCAAGCCGCCTCTTTCCCAATGCAAAGTGTTCAATGATTCGGTACATGTCCTCTGGCTTCTTTGTTGAACCTGCTTGTTTTCAAGTGAATTTTAATTGAAGCATTGACAAAATAAAATAATGAGTAGACCTATGGCATTCTTGAACTCACCAAGCATCTTGTAAGATTAACTCCAAAACCTATTGATTGGCTTTAAACAATCCAAACCGTTAAAAACGATTTACTTTACGAGTGATGTGTTTACATGCAAAATTAATAAATTTTTGAAATAATTTCATGTAAAGTCAAGCGGTCAACAAAAGAAGGTTTATATGATTTTTGTCATTCATTTTTTATCATTTTTGACAACTTGATTTTATACTAAATAAATTCCAAAATTTGTACATTTTGCACGTAAACATATCACTCATTAAGTATATCAGTTTCAACAGTTTAGATTCACCATTTGAAGTTAATTCGGTAAATTTTAGACTTAAACTCACCAAATAGCTTAGTGAGCTTAAGAACGCCCTAGTCCTACTCGAATAAAATAACATGAACTGATAGTGAAGGATAAGACACTAACCATCAGTAGGCTCTTCAGCTATGATGATATCAGTGTCAATGTTTGCATGAATTATATGACCGTCTGTGCTACGACGAACAGTCCCCTTAATGCCCATCAAGCAATGCTCCTGACAAGTCAAGTACCAGCATCCCATGTTTAATAAAACGATAATTGAGGAAAGATAAAAAATTATGAAATATGGAAAATATATAGGTACCGACCTTTGAATGCTGGAACAGTGTATGAGAATCATGCCGTAAACTACCACCCCCAGCATTCTTTTTGTTGGTCTTAACCCAGCAAATATCCTCACATCTCCTGAATCCCCACTGCAGCAGAAAATAAAAATCAGACGATCCTTATTCTGAGCTTCTGATGAAAAGGCAGATAACTAATTAAAAACTAAAAAAGTGCAGTAGAATCATGAAACCCAGAGAAATACAAAATGTAATCATGCTTAATAGAAATATTGCATATGCTCCACAATACATAGGAAGTAGCATGTATAAACCATGAAATATTAGAACTTACAAAACCTTTTGAAACATTTTAGAACTGTGGTATAAAGTGAACCATCCATTATTCATGGTGCATGTATGAATTAAAAGACATAATTCTTGTATGGCAGAGGTATACTTAAGCCAAGGATAACTAACCTTCTTCAAGCATGCACGGCCTTGTTCAAGACCAACACCATCACCGACCCAAAGGAAGATAAAAGATGGAGTATCAGCTATAGCCTAAGAAAACCAAAGAAAACCCTGGTGAGAACTGAAGAAAACAATAGCTTTTCCAAACCACAAAAAAACAGAAAACAGAAGTTGAAAAACTACCTCAATCTTCAAGTTCATAATCTCATCAACAGTCCAGTTCTCTAAATGGTCAGTGATGCCAGGGGCCCGGTGCACATATTCTTCCCATGGTGGGTCCACAAGTATTACATCAAACTTGGTACCAAAGAACTCTGGAGATAGCACTTGCTCCCGTAAATCACATTTGTAATACATAGGAGGGGATGCTGACATGGACACAATTTCATCTTTCCTCTGAATAAGCTCTCTCAGCTTGGGGTAATCCTCTACCACACTTGTCAGCTCTAGTTCACGTATAAAATTCTGGGGACGCATACCAGTATCCACAAAGTTTTGAGAGTAGTCATTCTGTTCACCTCTTGAAGGGGCTTTTCCCATGGGCCCACCACTGTTCCTGGGTGGTATCCATGTGTTGGAAGGTTTCTCATGTGGGGTCATCTCGCGATTAGGTGTTGCCATTGGGCTAGGTCCATGCACATTTTGGGTTGCTCTACCAGTACCTGGTTGATTCAAGGAATGACTCGGGCTGGGTGCAACACTAGACCCAAACCGAGGAGCAACTGGAGGGATAGGAGGAAGGTTAGGTGGGACCCCAGAGAGCAAATTTACATCTATACCCCTGCCACCAGGCCAAACAAGCGGTCCAGGAAAAGGAGGTATGAACACACCAGGGCCAAGAGGTGGACCTGGCTGGGACAGGTTCGGCGCTAAATTGGGACCGATGTTGGGCCCAATTGGTTGGATGGATCCAGGTGGTAACCCTAAAGGACTGAATGGTGGGCCCATCATTGGCATCTGTAAATTCGGCATTCCCATCCGTTGAGGGGTGTTATCTCTGCCATTTAGCCTCCCTCTTCCTCCCCTAACTCCCCTTCCTCCTCCCTTCGGCCCAAATGAGCCTGGACCTGAGCCTGATGATAATGGACTGCTAATACCTTGACCGGGCCCACGTTGGATAGGGTTCATACCTGCTCTTTGCATCCTCCCTCTCTGATCAGCCGAACTGTCATTACCATCCAAATCAGATCCATCTCTTGTGAAATCAAGATTTCTTACTGGTCTGATCTCTATTGAATCAGAACTATCATTTCTATTACCAAATCCTGACATTCCACCACCACCTCTCGATTCTTTTCTATAACCACCACCACCTCTTGACTGAATGCCAATACCACTGCTTGAACTATCCATTCTCTCCCCTTGGCCCCTATTCCTCCAATACTCTCTAGAACTTTCCCTCTCCCTTCCGTTGTATGCTTCATCCCTTTCCTTATCCTTCGCACCTGCATTCCTCTCGGTGTCAGAGTCCGAGTAACCCCGGTCCGGCTCCTCAGTCTCACCATAATATTTCCCAATCCTCTCAGTATGTGGACCCACATCAAATCTGGCTTCTTCAATTTCTTCTCTCATCACCTGCTTCTTACTCTTATCGACATCTGATCTTGATTTAGTAACCCTAGAATCATACGTCCTCTCTCTTCTGGAGGACTCTTCCCTCTCCTTGCTTCTCTCCTTAACCCTGCCACCAGGTGGGTCCCACTCTTCCTCGGGACTTCTCCTGGAAGAGTCCTTTGAAGAGCGACGGTACAAGGATGAAGATTCCCTCCTGCTGACGTGCCGTCCCTCGTCAGGGCCTTCAGTCTCATCAGAGTAACCACTGCCATGCTTTCTGGATTTGCTTAGGCGGCTTCTTTTATGATCTGGGTTGTCCTCATACTCTGCTCTGCTCTCCCCGCCTTCTTCATACTCTCGTTTGCTTCGGCTCCTACTTGGTTCCGGCAAAGCCTCCATTGATCTTTTTAAGAAACTGGAGAATCAACAGCTAAATTTCCTGTAAGGTAGAACAGCAGTGCAGTGAATAAAATTGTAACTTGAATAATGTCAAGACTACATTTAACTTTTCAGAAAAAAAAATATATTAAGGAATAAGATCAATCTCATGCTATTTGCCCTGTGTGCTTTCCCCTAATTAAATCAAAATGGATGGAAAAAGAGCTGAATCATATCTGTTAATATATATATGTAAAGAACGGAACCAGATCAATTCATCTCTAATTAGCAACGACAGGATGGAAATTACCATTAAGTCAATTTGCCTTTTTGCCAAACCAGAATTAAAAGTACTCGAATTGAGGCAATTTGGACTTGATATCAAAAGAAAAACTGAAAAGGGGATATGTTCCGGACTTTTTTACTCAAAAACAAACGGAAGACAGATTTTGGCATCTAGGGTTTCACAACAACATCATCAATCTGTCGTCTAGGGTTTCAAAACAACATTCGATAGTTATACTAATCAGCGAACAAATTAGAGAAGAAATTGATGACTTAGTTTGATTTCTTGCATAACCTAGGTTAGTAAACAAGGGAAAAAAATTAAAAAAATTAAAAATAACTAAAGAGTATCAGATATGGAGGCTCGCCATAGACTTGACAGCGTTCGGGCATCAAAACGAAATCGATTTCTCATAAAATTACGAATGCAACACTAAGAACATATTCCATGTACGGAGAAAAGAAAATAAATTGATGAATCACCGGACCTTAAGCAGCGCATAGGCGGCGGCAGCGGAGAAAAGGAGAGACGATGAGATCGCCGACAATCTGCGGATCACGCCCCTGAGAAAAAGGGTTGTGGGATGCTTTCGGGAATGGTTGAAAAATCAGGGGAAAGATTGGGAATTTTTGGGAAGGGGGAATTTCGCGTATACCCCTCAAAAACTTCAAAATTACGTATTTCCCCCTCTAAAATTTAAAATTACATATTCCCCCCTCTAACCTTTAAAAACTCACATATTTACCCATTTTATTGTCTTTTCTATTAAAACACATTCTAAATTTATAAAATACTTATTTTATCCTTTTATTAAAAAACATAAAATACCCATCTAACTCAAATTTGAATTTAAAGGTTCTTCTACCGTCTGAATTACTTTGAGATCCGTGTGTGCTAGATCAGCACAAATCTTGAAGCAAATAAACATTGAAATTGATGCAATGTACAGATCAAAATTGCTTTGAGATTCGTGCGGGCTAGATTAGCACGAATCTTGAAGCGAACACGCAATAATCTTATTACAATACATGCGGATCGGACGGTATAGAAACCCTTCAAATTCAAATTTTGAGTTCAATGGGGCATTTTATACTTTTAATGAAGGGTAAAATAGGTATTTTATATATTTAGAATGAGTTTTAATATAAAAGACAATGAAATGGGTAAATATGTGAGCTTTTGAACTTTAGAGGGGGAAATACGTAATATCCAAATTTAGAGGGGGAAATACGTAATTTTGAAGTTTTTAAGGGGTATACGTGAAATTCCCCCTTTAGGGAAATTGGGGTAAACAAGCGAAAGTGCATAGAAGAGGATAAAGGGGGAAGCATATTCTCTGTGGAGGTTTTACCTGCGGAGTTGTGCGGTGGTTTTGATTTGGTCCGTTCATTTTGAATCGGACGGACCAAATCAGATCTTGTCCAAATTTTAAAAAAACTCAAAATTTGGTGAACCCTTAATCCAGCCCGTCCGATCCGAAACAAACTGACCAGATCAAAACCACCACACAACTCCGCAGGTAAAACCTCTGCAGAGGATAGCGTTTCGATAAAGGGCCTGTCTGACAATTCAATGGAAATAGGAATGGGTGTGAAATCAAAAATTTTGAACTGGATTTACTATTCACCGTGAGAATAAAAAATTAGCTTTGAGTAATTTTTTTTTCTCATGGTGAACATTAATTTGCCGAACGGCCCCTAAATTCACATACTATGTGGTATTTCAAATTTTGAGTTGATTCGTAGAATATTGAAACCGTTCAAAATTTTATTGTACGAATCTCAAAGCAACAATCAATGCTCCTCCGACCTCCGTACATATACTCAAGATTGGGGAATTTTATAAAATGATTTACTTTCAAAAGTAGTAGGACAAAATATTGTCTTTCGAATTTTTTGTCAAAATGTACTGGATCCAATATTCTCTGGTTTATAGAGAGTATTTTGTCCGACACTGGTTTATGCTTTTTACACAGAAGTTTTGTCTTCATGAAGCGCGCCGGTTACCGAATCAAAACAGCACTGTTTGTTCTTCATGCTCTGCATGAAACCAAAACTACTCTGTTAAATTCTTTACTCCGGACTATGTAATAAGAGAGGACCAATGTGAAAAAAAACAGCAAGGCCTAATCTATTAATTTCAAATTTTGGGTGTATCGGTAAATCTGAAATTGAATTTGCATGCGCTACAACGGATCAAATACGGATCGGGTGATGATATTAAAACAACTTAATTTTATATTGACACAACATCATCAAAATATTTTACTATATAGACAATTTTACCCTTCATTAAGTATTTCCTTTAAAAACCAATTCTCTCTCATATATTAGTACATGATTGTTTTTCCTTAAAAGTTATGTTTTATAAAGGACGTTACTTCATAAAAAATATGTTTTTTTTTAATCATATATTATTTTAAAATATGTTCCTTAAAAGTTACAATAAAATATGTTTATAAACTTTATGTTATCGTATAATAAGTATTCATTATTTATTTTAATCAAATGTTTAAGATTTTTTGAGAAAATTACAACAGTGAATTGATTTTATTATATTATTAAAATTTATAAACATTGTATATATCGATTTATTTTATACGACTTCACAAAAAAATATTTAATAATCTACTATAAAAAAATTGTCTATTAACATTTTATCTTCTTTTTTTATGCAATAACACTAAGAAAACAACATTATTATTTATATAAAAAACATATTGAATGCAAATTATCATGAATAATTTGACATTCAACTTATAATTAAATAATAAATTAAAAGTACAGCAAAAGACTACAAACTAACAAATTTATTTGGTTACAATCCGTAAATTGTTAGCATAGATAGCCTTTAGCACCATATAAATTACAAACAACACGAAGTATATCATCACGATTTTCAAACTTCAAATTAAGAAGTTGATTGCTTTCATTTGCATAATTCAAAACTTGATTTTCAAGGTTTTCTTCTAATAAGTTAGGGGATTGATAGATCTATTCAATTAACAAATATAAATTAATTACAAAACATCAATAAAAAAAATTGCTAACAATTTTAATTAAAATAGACTAATAGATTATAAGTATCAAAATAAAGAAGAAAAAAATATATAATTTTTTTAAAAATATTTGAGTTGGAATATATCATATATTAAAGCAAGTGTATCTTAATATAAAAATAAATAAATTTACAAAAAAAAAGTTAAATACGTACCATGAGTCATGAGAAAAAGGAAAGATCAACAAATTTATGTAGCTTTTGATTTTACATGCATGAATGCAAAATATAAAAAAAGAGAAACAAAATCTAGTAATTATGAAAACTAAATAATTTAATGATCACTATATTAATTACATTATGAATAAAATGGTAGTTAGAGAAACATTTAATGAGGGTTAAAATTGTCCATACATTAAATTTTTATAAAATTGTTGTGTTAATATAAACGTGTGTAGTGTCGATATGTCTATTGAAATATAATCTAAATTTTTAATTCGGATAATATAACAAAATTAATATTATATACAAAATTGAAGATAAAGTTAAAGCATAAAAAGAATTGAAGAATTCGATTGCTAAATGATATTTGCTTGCTTCTGACCTATAAGCGATTTACAAAATCAAAGAAAAATTTCAAATGGAAAAGATAAATATTTGAAGAAATAAAAATTCAAAAAATTTTAAAATTGATTAATTACAATCAGTGTTCTAAATAGCACACTATAGTGTTTTGGACCCTAAACACTAAGTTATGGCATCAAAACGTGTTATTTGAGTTACGGACGCTATAACGGTAATAGCAGTTCGCTATAGCGTATAGTGTGTAGTGCAATAGCGCACGCTATGCAACATGAGTTTTTTTTTTTTAATTTATATGGGCTTTAAATAAAGGCTCAGATTGGATTTTAACCGCGATTTTTTTTTTGCAATTGACGTACTAAGCTTTATATTAAACTATTAATTATTAAATGAGAGATTCATCAAATGAAATCAAATAAGGAAGCTACAGCGCACTATGCAACATGAGTTTTTTTTTTCCTTTCAATTTATATGAGCTTTAAATAAAGGCTCAGATTGAATATATTAAGATATTTCTTGAAGTAACAAAATGATACTTCCTATATGGTAGTTTGAATATTTTGAATGGATTAAGATAGTTAATTATGTCATGATGTCTAGGTTATTTTAAAATTTAAATAGAAAAAAGATAGATTATGTCATGACATTTAATATATTTTGAATAGAAAAAGATCCATAGTTTATGATATTAGTATTACAATGGATATTTTGAATCACAATTTGGACTTATATTGGTTCAATATAAATATTATAATTTTTTAATCAATTTGAAGTTATTTATTGTTCTATGAGACTTAGATAATGTTGATATTTAGTACAAATATATAATATAATTTTTATAAGAATAAAAAAAAACACTAGGTAGCATAGCTTTCACTATAGTGACACTATTCGCTATAGCTTTTTTTCTAGACTTTCCGCTATAACACGATAAACACTATTTAGAACCTTGATTACAATAAATCATAATTTACGATATATTAAAATCAAGATTTAATAGATAACTAATAATTTTGACCCATTTAGAACTTCTTAGAAAAAATATTAAATTAAAATCATAACTTTTAACTTTTGAGATTAATGAATTACATAAATATCAATTAAACTAAAATGAACATGGCTATTAACGTTCAAACAAGATTGTATAACATTGAATTAAATTTTTTAATTGTAAAACAATTATTCACATTTGAAATCAGAACAAAATTAATTAAGTAATGTATTATTTAATAAAAATAAAATAACTCATCATAAACATAAAATTAAATCAAAACTCAATTAATTAAATGAGAAAATAATAAAAAAAATAAAAACGATTATTAGCATTTTTGAAAATCTATTAAAAATTTAACTTAAACAAAGAAATGACAATTTAAGATGTTGTTTGAATGACAATGGGGTCCCATGACAGGACCCCTCACTCAAGGATGGCCACATAGATCTCATCTCTTTCTCCTCTTCTCTCTATTTCTATTACAGGCGGACCACACCCATATCCAGATATCAAAAAAACTATCTGAAAAATTCAAAAATCTGGATATCCGAAAAATTATCCGATTATTTGAAAATTAAAAAATTAGGATATTCGAAAAATAAACATATCCAGATTCAGATAATTATTTGAATCCGTATCTGCTTATGAAATTAAAACCGAATTTGTATCCGTATCCATATCTATCATGACCTTGCCGTCGGGCTTGAATTCGCGACAAGAGATGCACCCTTGCATCCATCCTTCGTCCTGTCAACCTACGTTGCAACAAAGATAAGACACAGAAACAATACGGAGTTAGCTACAAAGCTGAGTAACCGCTTATTTAACGATGCACTTCTCTATAACTAACTTAATTAAACAACCATTTAAACAGACTGGATTAATCCACACAAATTCAAATCAAATTATGAATACATATTTAATCGGCGATAGCACCTGGGTCTAAGTTATCAATGGAACAAGTCACACATTATCCACATCATTTCATTTCATTTCACAATTTCTAAAAACACAGTCATATCACTTTCACAAATCAAATTTAAACCTCAGACTCACTATCTCATTAAATATGCATCATAATCCAATACCCAATTCAATCATCCAATTTAAAATTCAATTCAAACAAACAAATCAAAAACACAGATTATAGAGAAGTTCGGTTACCTAATAGTGATCAATTCAAAAATTCAATTTGAATTGCAACCACTGTTCAAAATCAACGCGATGTAGTCAGAATTCCAATCAGATATAAAATCAAATATCACAAATACTGATCAGAATAGTTTTTTCTTATTTTTTTCCCTTGGTTTTTCTCTATTATTTTTCATTTTTTTTCCTCACTAATTTATTTGTATCCTAATCCATTAAAGAGAGATATATATAATGGAGGAGGGTTCAAATGCCTCCATTTTTTGTGCCTCCATTATGCCTCTATTTTCTAAAACTTTAATAATTCAAAATTTAAAACTTAAAAATCAAAATAAAACCATTGGATATGATCTACATCATTTTATCTATGCACATGTAAAAAATTATGAAATTTTAATTTTATTTTGATTGTCATCAAGAGCTTGTAAAAAATGCACTAATTTGGATGATTTCTAGACGTTGATTTTTGAACTTATTGTTTCACATAAAAACAAAATTGAAATGTGATAATTTTTTATGAGCACATAGATAAAATGGTGTAGATCACATCCAATGATTTTATTTTGACTTTTAAATTTTAAATCTTGAGTTATTAAAGTTTTAAAAAATGGAGGCATGATGGAGGCACAAAAAATAGAGGCATTTGAACCCTCCTCTGTGTAATGACCCCTTATAAGGTTCTCAAATTTTACTTTTTAATAATTTAAACTATAAACTTTATTTTTATAAAACTTCAAATTGATTTAAAAAAATATTATATTTAGCCGAATATTACAGTATATAGTGGATTTGACAGACTAAATTACTCAATATATAGTGGCTCATATGGCTCAATAAATGCTATGACTAAGAGCATCTCCATCGGCTTGCAATTACGCTTGCAAAGGCTGACGTGGCATTTCAAATTCGCAAGACACCAATGGAGACAAGCTTTCAGAAACGCAAGCTTTCAAGATTTGCAAGCTTGCAAAGCGCTTGCAAAGCGCTGAAAATAACAAATCACGCGCTCTTCCCCTACCCGTTCCCATTTCATCCTCCATCGGCTATTTCGTTGTTTCTCATTTTCGCCAATAGTGACCGCTATTCTTCCCCTCACCGTTCGCCTAGCTCGAGAGCGCCTCTCATGGAAGCCATGGCCACGACTCAGCTCTTTTCCCCTCTCTCGGCATCTCGTGATTTTTCCAATAGAACCGTACTGAGCGCGCAGAGAGTTTTAGTCAAGGCAATGGTGAAGGTAAAGGGGGTTAGCCGCATTAGACGAAGAACTCTCTCTTCGAATTGGGACCTCTTTAGGTCGCCTTCTTCTTCCCCAAGCCATGAACAATTTGGCACCAATGAAATGCTTCTCAAGCAACAGATTGTCTTTTTGGGATCTCAGGTTTTTGTCTTTTTTGTGTGTAAATTTTGGTTCTTTTGGCTTTTACTTGGTTCAATGAGCGTAGAATTTGCTGGATTTAGTTCAAAAGAATCTTTATTGCATGACTGGGGGGTGATTAAGTGGTTGCATCGACGTTAAAATAAGTCTTTACTTGTCATTTGGTTGCACAATTAAGGATACCAATTAGACAAATGCAGTATCTATCACCAATTAAGGCTTTACAGCTGATCAGAGAGTTTCACAACTGTTACTTCTTGATGCAAATGACCCTACAAAGGAAATCAAATTGTTCATAAAATAGAGAGTAAAATTGGCTTCTAATTTAGGGATTCCTGCTTAATTGACAGTTACTTTGAATTAAGTAGTTGGGAATTGGCCTAGTAAGGATCAGATCAAAATAGTCTTGATTGCACAATTGAGGTTATTTGAGGTAGAGGTGGATTAAATTGAGCTTAAATCACATAGAAGAGGGCTGACAGAGGGATCAATTATGGGAGAATGGGCTTCGACTGATAGTTGCTGTTGTGGTAGCAATTAATTTCTAAATTAGGAAACAATTATCAGAAAACTGTTTGTACCTGCTAGGTTTGGTGTGATATATTTGGTAATAGCAATTTCTAGTAAGCACTCAAAGGTACAATACCAGTATGGCCCCTGTATGGGAATAGACCTTAGTGCATTTGTTATGACAAGTTCCTAGAAGTCATTATCACTAAGTGGGAGACATTGAAATTGCCACCGGTGTGGAGGCCATGCTTTTACATGTACCTGTCTCTTGCTCTCAGCCTGAACATTCAAGAAGGAATGTTTTATTGGTACACTGACACATCCAAAGGTCTTTCTTTTTCTGAGTATTTATCTGTTATTTTTTTAATAGGTATTTTTCTCTGATTTAATTATGAGCATGACAGGTGAATGATTAGTACAATTTAATGCTCCTGTATCAACCAATCAGTATACTAAGAATATATCCTAGTTAAATTTGGAAATTCTAAAGACTTTTGTATAATTAGCTTTACTAACTGGCACCTTATCAGTCTTACCTATTATCTCCACTTTTCTCTTAAAGGGGTCTGTTGGGTTTATCAGCCTTACCCAACATTTGTCATATTTGAACATAGCACCGTTCATCTTTGAATTGTTGCATAACCCTGATCTGTGAAACAAGTGCTTAGCAGAAAGAAGTGGCTAATTGTTCGTATCATCTGGCAGTGACTCAACTTGTTAATGCAAATCCATGAAATTTGGAAACCGACATTTAAGTTCATTGTGCTTGGTTTTTAGTTTAATTTGGCCTTGGAAAGAAATTGATTAGGAAGGTATGGTGAATCATTTCATATTTAACAGATTATTCTTATATAATATGTCTAGGCCAACAATTCCATGCTCATTGATAGTATTTAAAAAATGTCGATTATTAGTTATCAATGGCAATTATTCTAACATTAGATGATTAGATACTGTTAATTTTCTATGATGACTTTTATGAATTTGGAGGTACTATGGGATCACAGCTTTTGACAAAAGCAAATATTATTGTAGGGGCATTTTCGGCAACTGCAATTGGAGCCTCTTGTGCATACAATACTAAGACAACACCATTAAAGCCTAGTCTTCGTCTCATCCATGCCAGGTAACTGAGGATATAATGACACATAATTGTTAAAAATTTTCAATCTTAAAAGTAAAGGTATATCCAAACAATATTTAAATAAATCTGATAAAACAAAAGTTCAACAAGACAGATACTCTTGCTGTCTACTTAAAATAAATGAAAAATACTCAAGAAGAAATCTAGCTAATGAAAAGGGGAAAGATGTACTTATGGTTTAAAAGTTAGATATGTCAGCGTATGAATCTAGTTTGTTTGATTCTCCATTAATGGTATACAATTTTACACAAATTCAGGATGCATGCACAAGCATTGCCGTTGGCAGTGCTGTCAGGTGCCGCAGTGTTACATTACTACAATACAAACTATGGCGATGCCGATATAGGGGGCAATCGTAATAATAACACGAAGGGCTCTCATTCCATGTCATTATAGATGAGGATGAAAGGTTGAGCTGGTAGATTAAGAATGACAGATATAGTCAAGATAATTATATGAGCCGGATGCATTTTTGTTGGGAAATTGAAATTTTATTTAGGGCCAAAAAAGGAAAATCTTTTATTTTACTTCTAGAGTTTTTTCTTTATTATGTGTATCTATGCAAATAAATAAGTGAATTTAAAGCATTGCTTATCAGAAGTTTTCACAATTCATGTTTATTGATGAAGAAAATGTGTTATACTGGTAAGATTAGAGCCCTCATTATAATTGATAATCTAAACATTGATCGGTAGTAATATGTATGTAGATGGATATCGTAGAGAGAGAGAGAGAGAGAGAGAGAGAGAGATATGGACATCGTAGAGAGAGAGACCATGGAGCAGATGTGAAAAAGTCTGTTCGCGTAGAGAGACTGAGACCATGGCGCAAATGGATATAACGGAGAAAGGAAAGAAAGGAAGGGGTCAGTTCGAGTCAAAGGAAAATGTTCGGTCAAACTTCATTAATTTCGTTGATGTGGCGCCGAAAAAAAATAAATTTGCAATTGCATAGTTGTGAGAGTTATGCAATTAAGAAATAAAATTGAACTCAATAACTGTTTTGCAATTGCAAATCCTTGCACTAATGGAGATGCTCTTAGTGTATAACAATATATAAAAATTTGACTGGTTAAACGAGTTGCGAGTTAACTCGAGTTGATAACGAGCTAAGTTCGAATTAGCTTTACAACTCGTTATTACCATTTCAATTCGAGTTAACTCGCTTGTTTATTAAATGAACTGAGTTCAAATTGGAGGTAACTCGGATCATTTACCGCCATAAACTGGACTCCCCTGTCCGAATGGGAATTTGAATTCGATTTCTGTTATTTCGGGAAATCCGAACCATTTCTCTTAATAAAATTATTTGATCCAACCCATTTCGGTCATTCTGATCCGATATGTTTTATCTAATTAATTTTTTTTAATGGATTGCATTTGTAGTATGCGGTCCATATAATGGTTTTTTAGTTAGTTTCTCACCGCATCTGCATATGTGGTTGTATATATTTCTGCATAGATCGGAAGCAATTCAATTCAATGGTTAATTTGAACTATTAATGAATCAAACCGAATTAGTTTCAATTATATCAAATCAAATTTGAACTCTACTTTTCAGTTCGAAATCTTACTTCAATTTCAAATCAGTTTGATTCGAAATTAAACCAAATCCAATTCAAACTAGAATAAGTTTGATTTGGTTTGATTCGTTTGCATCCCTAGTTGATTTGGTTTGATTTTTATTTTTTTTGATAAAATCAAGAGAACGGGCTTGTTTGATTTGTTGGAAATTACTTTCTCAATACATATTACTTGATTGACAATTGCTTTTAGAAACACAATTATAACATGTTCCCCTCTTATCTCCGAACTTAGGTGTTAGAAAAATAGTATTTGGTTGATATTAAATGGAAAAAAGGAAAATATGTAAGAATTTGAAATTTAGATGGTAAAATAAGATATATTGAACTTTTAGCGGGAGCACTGAAAATAAAATTAATAATGTTTTAATGGAGAAAGAAGATATTTTGAAATTTTTATAGAAAAATTAATTTTTTTTAATGTGTGATCAGTGGACCAATTTTGAGTATACTTGTTCTTTAATTTCAATGTTTGAAATTTTACCTGACCTAAAATATCCTAAAATTACTTATGTAGATAAATACTTTTGAAAATAAAAAGAGCAATAATATCCTCAAAAAGGCTAACTTTGTTCTCATGTCCTGTAGTTTTGTAAAATTAAAATAAATAAAAATAGTCTCATTTAGGCTAGCAGTGATGATAACGGATATTATTATTCTTTTTTAGGGAAGGCCATTGGTTTAATTCTTGAAAAATAAATATTGAATTAACGAGTTCTTACTTCTGAAAAAAAATTGTAAGTGAAATAGGAATCATTCATTTATAAAATTGAAAAAAGGAGTTAAAACTAAGAGGTAATTTCAAATGTATCCCTCAAAAACATCGAAATTACAAATTAGTTCCCCCTCTAAAGTTCATAATACCATATTTACCATTTTAAATTTCAAATACTCATAAATTTACCCATTTTATTTTTTTATTAAAACTCATTTGAAATATAAAATACAAATTTAACCTTTTGTGTTATAAGAATATAAAATATGTAACATCTTTGAGATAAAATATTTGTCTTCTAACTAGTTGGTTTTCGAGGCATATTGGTTATTTCTCTACTTTTTATGTATAAACACCAATATTAGATATATGCCTGTGTATACTTCAAAAGTAGAAATGAATCATTTGCCCTCGGTAGCCGATAAATTGTAAAAGTGACTATTTTTTTAAACATATTACATATTTTATATTTTATGTAGAAAAATCAATAAAATGGATAAATTTGTTAGTTTATAAAATGTAGAAGGTTAAATATGATGAGAGAAAAAATATATAATTTTGATTATTTTGAAGAATACACGTTAAATTATCTCTAAAATTAACTAGGAAAATTTCTCTAGTATGGGTATGTAAACTCTAAAATAGTCAATATCTCCGTAAAAACATCATAATTTCGAATATTCTCAGTCGAACTTAATATTTTATCTAATATTTCCTTTTATTAATTGAATTATTTATTTAATTATCTTAAAATTTGAATTGACTAATATACCTCTTATTTCAAACACCACCTTACCAAACTATTTTTTTTTTAGCCAATATCCCCTTATACCCATTATATTATCTTTAAGAGTGAGTATTTGTTACTATGCATATCACGGGTTATTACCGTGTTATAGCTCTATATTCGAGTTTTCAAATCATAATGGTCGATCCGAACCGTTCATCTTGTTCTCCATATTAATATGTGTTTGCATACCAAATTTTACATTTTTTGGAAAATTTTTACTATTTTTTTAGATATTTAGAAAATCACTTGATCTGAAAATTCTGGACCATCCAAAAACAGTGATTTTCAATAAATCTAAAAATAGTAAAAAAATTTCAAAAAATGTAAAATTTGGTCTCCAAACATATATTAATATGGAGAACAAGATGAACTGTTCAGATCGACCATTAGAATGTGAAAACTCGAATATAAAATCGTAACACAATAACAAATCGTAATATGCATAGTACCATAGACTCACTCCCGATTTTTTTTTAAATACCAAAAAAAAAATTATTAAAAATAACCAGGATCTTTCCAAATTTATAAAAATGTCCAAATGACCTATTTTTTTGGCGGTCCTGAATTTTTATTTAGAATTGCCTATTTTATCGGCGGTCCGAGATTTTTTTTTTTTTTTGCAAATCAAATTTTTTTATATATTCAGGTTTTTTTCGATTTTCCACCTCTGGTTTCCTTAGCAAAATATCTCCAAAAATCATGAAAATTTACCAACATACATTCTTGACATCCTAGAACAGCACTACCAAGTTTCATGCAGAATTTCTAAACGGAACGTGAGATATAAGCTCGCAAAAATAGCCCAACCGATGAATGTTTATCCGGGGTTCAACTTTGTACCTCTGGTTTCCTTAGTAAAACATCTCCAAAAATCATGAAAATTTACCAACATACAGTCTCGACATCTTAGAATAGCACTGCCAAGTTTCATGTAGAATTTTCGAACAAAACATGAGATATAAGCTCACAAAAATAGCCCCAACCGATGAATGTTTCAAGTGTTTAACTTTTGTTATTTTATTAGTGTTTTCTTGTTCTTATTTTTGTTGTTTTATTTTATTTAGTGTTTTATTTTAGTGTTATTTTTGTAGTGTTTTTCTGTTGTATAAATACTACCATAAAACTCAGCTCAACTAAACTAAACCTAAAACATAATAAAACGTAAATCATAATAAGCTAACAGAGTACATACAACATAATAAAAATAAAACACTATAGTAAAATATGAAAATATAAAACTATAAAAAAACTCTCTATCAATGATACCGCGAATCAGAATATCGGTCAGCTGGTCTACCTCTGTTCTCTCTGCTGAAAACCCGATGCCAGTTATTCCACTGTACTTCTCCTTCCTGCGCCACGAGCTGGTGTGATCTCCACCTCGGCTCAACCTCTCTGCTCATCGTGAGTGCTGTACCCCATGGATCCTCGGCGGTGTGGGTAGCTGGCGGAGGGGTATGAAACAATGATAAGTCAGGCTGAGTCCCGCTACCAGAGGCCTCCCAATCATGAGCTCTGGCTGGATACGGCTGACGTGGTGGCGGAGAGGCGGCTGTATCCCACTGATCCCCGCCAACTAGATCTGTAAGGCTGAAAGACAAGCCCTCATCATGCGTAGGGTGGATCTCCGGAGATCCAGCCTGATGCTCAGGCGGTGTCGGCATGCAGGCAGGACCCTGTAAGGATACCAATAATTCAATAAATTTTAACACTACAAATGTACCGAAGGAGGAAATTTTAACTAACCTGACATAAAATAAAGAATGTCATACCTGGGGAAGACACGGAAGTCCATACTCGTCAAAATAGGCGTGCCAACTGGACATGCTCAGAACCCAACGATGGAAGTCCCACTCTGGCTGCTATGTGGGCTCTGGTGGCATCTCACAGCCATAACAGGTGGGCGCCGGGCTCATCCCTCTGTACTTTGCGCCAATCGATGTTCTCTCCGGTCTCTGAGCATCGTGATTAGCTTGGCCTCGTGGTCGTGGCCCTCAATGCAAGGCGCAAAGTAGTACAACATTGTGTGTCCAAAAGCCCTGAAGCCAGGCTTTCCAAGACAAACAATTGCATGCACTGCACCTTTAATCGCTAGTAGCACTACAAAAAAAAAAAAAAAAAAAAAACAATGTTAGACAACAAAAAAAAAACATTAGGGAAAAAGGTTAAAAAGGTGACCAAAATGAGCTGTTTTAGGTGCATTACTTACATCGCGAGCAAGTTTCCTGCCAGTGGGAGTATAACCATCATCTTCGAAGATCTTCGCGCAAAGATAATTGCCGTAATCTCCCTCAAGATACACGGATGCCATGCCGACCCGCAGGTACCAAGCCTGATATCCAGTAGGGAGGCCCCTGCAACTGCATTTCATCAACCCCCGACATCTGCCATAAGTTATCACTCATGCTGCTACTCTGTCGTAGTATTGCCAGTAATACGTACTCCAATCTCTATTGTTATGATTACCGTGGGACATCCTGTAATTAATATGTTAATTCAATTTAAAGACAACAACTAATATTAAGTACAAAATGCAAGAAAAACATAACTTGTACGTACCCGTGTAGTCCCATGATGACTGATCTCGAGATGTCTGGATCTGCGGGATGAGTGGAGGAAGTCCAAACTGACGGAGCACCCGGTTTGGATAGTGGTGCTCCACTATCCAGAAGTAAACCAGCGGACCCCTGTAGAGCCACATCTCCTCATCATCCGATACAATCTGCGGTAGTCTCCCCTCATCGTATAACTCAGCGTACGAAGTCCAACTCACCTGCATGTCACTCAGACTCTACAACTGACCTCGGACCAGCCTGATGCCTACTGGCTTTCCATGAGGCGTGTCCACGTAGCGATGATCTCCGTACCATTTCTTGCCAAATGCCGGGCAACAAACATCATCGGTAATCTTCGACTCATTTGGCACGGGAACAGCCACTAGTATATGTGACCATGACCAATGCTGCAGTAGAAGTGTTGGCCCATAAATCTGCTTACTTTTAGGCTATATTTTGAAAAATATTAGCCGCCAGAAAAAGTTAAATAATTAAAAAAAAAAACAATTGCATGACAAGTTAAATAATTAAAATAACGCAGCAATAACATATTGACCTTGCAAGCACGACACAAGTTGGAGTACAGATGTGCTAGGACAGTCCCACCCCAGTTGTACCTTCTTGATGACCCAAGGTCTCGCAACAACTCCAGATACATAATCGGGATGGAATCACCACTCGAATCTAGGGGTGTAAACGGATCGGATATTATCCGCATTCATCCTGATCCGAATCCGAAAAATTTCGAATTCGGATATTCGGATACGGATATTTTTGGATACGGATCCGGATTCGGATAATTTTTTACCGAATACGGATGCAGATACGGTTCTGGATATTGAATCGGATATGGATCCGGATACGAATAATTATCTGTATCCGACAACTTATTTAATTCGGATATCCGAATTCTCATGTCACTAAAGTTGTTTAATTTTTCCTAAAGTTGTTTTGTCTCTGTGTACCACTCTTTCTCCATTTTGCAATGTACTGGATATATGTATTTGTATATTGTTGTTTATAAATCAAGGACCTATGGACAATTTCAACCAAATATATATATATATATGAGTTATTGAACTACATAAATACATATACATGTATACTTATGATTGAAACCAACAAATTTTTTATGAAAAATATTAGATCTAATTTATGGATGAAAAAATTTATATTTAGATGTTATTCTTTATTAAAATGTATATTAGTAATTTATTTTCAATTATCCGAATTATATTCATATCCGTATCCGTTTCCGTCCGATATTCGATTCGTATCCGTATCCGTTTAATATCCGATCCGTATCCGTATCCGAGATTATCCGTATTCGTATCCGTATCTGAAAAATTATAAGGGATACGGATATGGTAAGGCCACTATCTGATCCGTATCCGACCGTTTACACCCCTACTCGAATCAGCGAACATGACAGAACCAAATAGGTCCATCACGAAAGCCCGTGTGTATCTGTAATGTCGAAATTACGGAGCACCTCATTTTTTAGTATGAAATAAAGTACAAAATAAATATATTTAATGGTTTATATGAGTACCTCTCAATGTCCTACTCCGTGGATCACCAATGCAGACCTCGATTGGTGAACAGAGCTCGTAGTGCCGTCTTCTTCACATGAAACCTCGACTTTCCATCGCGTATAGTTGGCTCCGCTCCCAACAGCTCTGCGAGGTTGGCATTAATCATGTTCTCATTAGTGGAGTCAAATATGCCACCGACGGGCACGCCCTAGATGGGCAAACCCCAAAGGACACTCACATCCTGAAGAGTCATTGTCATCTCTCCAAACTGGAAGTGAAACGTGTACGTCTCGGGGTGCCATCGCTTCACTAGTCCCTGGATGAGAGATGCATTAGTAGCCTTGCTCTCCGTCTCCAAAATATCGACCAAATGGTACAACCCCACATTTTGTAGATACGGGTCCATCAGAGAGTAGTACTACATGCCATAAGACCAATTCTTGCATTCTAGAGGGTCCTGACTCTGCGTTGAAAAAAAAGAAACAACATAAAAATCTGAAAGTACGAGAACTCGAAAAAATTTAAACTTAAAAAAATGCAAGAAAAAATAATCACGTACCTCTTGAGATGCCAGTGAGACTCAATGCTCACTGTGAGGTATCCATAATAATGGACTGAAATGCTCTGTGTTGTCCACGGGAATGGACTCATCAATAGGGTCGGGTGGTGGTGGTCTCCTAGGCCGTCCCCTAGCCATCCTACCTTTGAAAAAAATTACCACTAAATTTGATACTTTAATTAATTAAACATAAATACCATGCAAGTCGTAAAATTGTTAATCTCTTCCCTCATGAGCAGGAGAGAACTCTATCGTCCGGCCAAACCAATAGGATCACCATCAAGGCTCGCCGGCCTTATGCTATGCAGATCATTCCACAGGATTACCGATTATTTAATTATTTCAATTTTATAAAGATTATGAATTCCATAAATTAAATTATCAATTATTTCGACTTTATAAAGATTACCGATTTAGTCAGTCTGACTGAACTGGTTAGTCAGATATTAATTATTTACTTTGATCTAAATTAATCTAATTTAATTCTAAAAATAATTTATATTTCTAATAATTTAATTTGAAGATAAATTGTTTGTAAAAATTCTAATGTCGAAATATTCGCAAAATAATCATTTGTTAGTTACAGTAATTTTAAACGTGTCTTACCTATTAATATATCCTAATTACTTATCTATTTGATTTATTTTAGCTAAACTCTAATTATTTTAATTTGGTCAAAATGCGGTTTCAAAAGTTAACTTATTATTAAAAATTCCTAATGCTATCATTTTTATAAACATGCATAAATTATATAATTATTAATAAACTAATAACTATTAAAATATACTTTTTGTTATATTATAATTTAGACACGTAAATTAGTCT